>LPNX011109653.1:5036-149023 GCA_001517045.1 Pseudotsuga menziesii
GGGATCTAGGTCTGGTGGATTAGGAAAAACACCGATTTCATGTAGAGGATGGGGAGCTTTCCTGTTAGTGAAGGGGTCAAGCTTGGTATTCGTCTTCTTAAAATACATATATATTAGTCTGTCCCAGAAGATCGAGGAGGAGCCTACCAAATTTTCCTTTGGGATGTCTACATTTTGATTGGATGGTATGCTCCTTCCTTTGGGGATTTCATCTGGTATGTTTTTTCCTTCGGAATCCTTCTTTGCAGTTAAATGTTTGTCATTTCGAATCCAAGTCTCCAAGGGTTGAAATCATCTACCTCTTTTTGATTCCGCTGTGTATCGTTGAAAGCTGTCGAATATTCTTTTGAAATTTAAGGAACTAGATCCATTCTAGTTGGAATCGCTACCTCCTGGCTTATGAGAACCTCCACAATTTTCTTTTTTAAAATCTCTATGCATTCCACTTTGAAGATGCCAATCCTTGTGTAGGGAGAGCGTTACTTCTATTGCCGTCGCTATGTATGGGATTTTAGGAACCGATCCACAATGGGATTAAAAATGGCTGTGCATTTTACATGGTAGAAGCCGACCCAAGTATATAGGAGAACTTTACTCTGATTTGCAGTTGTTGTGCCTTTTGTACATTGTAGGAACCAACCCTGGTGTTTTTGTTTAGCGCAAATTTCTTTTGTAAATGACCCCATAAATTCAACAACCTAACTTGTAGTTGGTTAGATCGGTGGCTTGCACCAAGGGAAGAATCCTTTTTGGGAAACGACAATCTTTGGCTTAGTTTGGGTTGTTTACACCAAGAGGAAGAGCCTATCTAAATTTTGTATTATACCAACGTGTTGTCTTAGATTACTTTCACGTTTCGTTTCCGACTCCATCTGCGATATACCTCTGGGTATGAATTTACAAAATAGCCCCTTAAGTATGATACAGTCAGATCAACATTACACCTCTGCGTGTTGGATAAAAATGCTTTTAATCTTTGTTTTCGAACTAGATTTGCTTGTGGATTCCCAAATCACCTGTAGGTTTGTTTCCACTAAATTCTGAAATATACCGGCATGTTGGCCAGAATCATCTTAACATTTGAAGTTAGATCAGATCTACATGATACCCTCTGTGTGTGAATTGTAGCCTGAACATTGTAGAATATCACTCCAAAAAATCAAAGCACTGCGTGGTCGAGTGTGCAGACACATTTTTTCTATTTTACAAGACCTAGATATGAAATAGGCATGGTAATTAGTGAATTATCATATAACCCGAGCTAGTAGGATGTGAATCCGGGGATCCAAGTCCTTGGTTGTCGTTTGCACACTTTTCTTGTATGTTTTTTTACAAAGTCTAGGTCCGAAATATGCATGGAAAAACTAAAATGGTAGGAGAATCGGATCCCGATCAAAGGTGTCTTTAAGCCTTAAATTGCTTTGTTTTTGTAATCCTTTCCTAGTGGATTCGTGGGCCAAAATGTAAGTTGTTAGCTTGTATTTTTCTGTTGAAATTGATTTGTATAAAGATAGAGAGATAGCATGGGGCCTCCCTCCTATACCTTTTTCCTCGAGAAAGAAAAGAAAATCGTAGTTGAGGTGCTGCATAATTGTAACCTTCCAAATTGGTTGAAGTAATTAAAGGATTTGCAACTCTCTTGGTGGATGTAGCCCCTAGATGGGGTGAACCACGTATATCGTTGTCTCTCTTAATTTTGTGATTTATATGTGCCATTTATTTGAAGATGTTCAATGATTTATGTGTGCCATTTATTTGAATATGTTCAATGATTTATGTGTGCCATTTATTTGAAGATGTTCAATGATTTATGTGTGCCATTGATTTGAAGATGTTCAATGATTTGTGTGTGCCCTTTATTTGAAAATGTTCTATGATTCATGTGTGCCATTTATTTGTAAGTACTCTGTAATTCTGAAATGTTTCAAAGAATTATCATGTTCTTGTGGGTACAAGTTGAACTCACATTTAGTTGAAATGTCTAAGCTAGCATTTAATTAAGTGATGAATACATTTTTTCTAAGAAAGTTGAAGTAATGGTGTTATGATAATATGGGTAAATAAGTATGGTTAGATAAAAGTATTATGCGATCTCCATTCCATAAGTTCAATGAGTTATATTTAAGTTATTTTGTGAAGAGTAACTTATTGCGATAAAGGTTGTAAGTGTAAGGCGAGTTCAAGACCTTGCGGGTACTTAATATATCTATATATCAGTCACAAGTCATTGTATGTGGGAATGTGATTAGTGGAATTAGAGTATATATTCAAATTGTTAGTTGGAAGTTCTCTATTAAGATCAAACATATGATGTTTTATTAGAATTCTTGTAGAATCATAGAGTATGTATTCAAATTGCTAGTTGGAAGTTCTCTATTAAGATCAAACATATGATGTTTTATTAGAATGCTTGTAGAATCATAAAGGTTATGATTTTATTAAGATTTGCATTTGTAGCGCAAATGGAGGTGTGTTATGTCATAATTGCAAGGTAACGCCTACATTGGAAAATTATAAGCTAAAGGACTATTAGAAAGATGATGATGCATAAAAGACTCTGCCATAATTGAGGGATTTATTTAAATAGGTGCGTCATGAGTAATTAACAAAACTGCAGGTATTTTTGGTAAGCAAATTTGAACTCTAGAGGAACGCTTGAGAGTAGCAATAGTGATGAAGGGGTATCAAAGGTAAAGTTACTCTTTGATAGGGATGTTCTATATTTGATTCAAAGTCATTACCTATGTTCTCTGGATGTGTTTGTTAATTTTTCTCTCGATGTTATCCTTACACAATAGGAGGGTAATGAACTATGGGTTCCTTAGAAAAAGGAAAATGCATAGGTTGCTAGAAATACAGGTTGAAAGTTATATAAAGGAATACATGGTAATACTTATTACTAGGGAATAATGTAAATCATATGGTACTATACTTTATGTAGAGCTTTTTATGTTGTAAAAAGAAAATATTTGCAAAGAACCCCCCAAACCCTAAAAATTAGGGTAGTGTAGAAATCATCAAATGCTTCTGGAAATTGGGAGACACCATTCATTTTTGAAAGAAGGTTTTAGGAATAAGGATGTTAGGCTTATTCATAATATTTGGTTCAGAACTAATTGTTCCTTGTATGGTTAAAAGAAAAAGTGCACACACTGACTATAATTTAAATGAAAGTCCAAATTAAAGGCTCACTATAGGACAAACCTAAGTAGAAGTAGAGTGCACATCCTAGCAAAACAACACCCCATAGGGTATTGGTGTATCCCATGAAATGTATGATAACACAAAGTGTAGTATCTAATACTAGAGTTAAGTGATTGGGAAATTACATAAAGTATCACAAGGTATTATTTTATGACTCTTGGAGTGACTTATGTTTAGGTGACTACCACCTCAGGGATGATTTGTATCTAATATAGTGAATCGTAATACATTCCACCACATTGGATAAAGTGTGTTGTAGGTCAACGCTGAAAGTTCCTGTGGAAAGACTATATTGATTTCGGAAAATAATGTGCTAGAACCTGCGGTTACCCTTAATAAACACTATTAATATTCTGTCTTCTTATGAGAGTTTTAACTCATCTGTATTTGTATCTTTCTCAGCTATGTTTTGCTAAAATTACAATGACTCCATTGACAAGTATATTGTTGCCTCTAAAGAAACTATATAGCAATTAGAATTTCTATGTCCCTAGCTTGCCACTCATAAATATTGTGTAAAGTTGGAATGTCCCTTCACTCAAAATTATCCAAATATAGATGAGTAACGATGTCTAAAAATATTTATAATTGAAAATGGTAAGTTGATGAACGTCCTATAAGGCTAGGGACTAACATTGCAGGAGTATGCCTAGAACACTACCAATTGATATGGACTACTATATTACCAAATTCACTGGCTTAAGTAATAAAGTTAAACCACTCCAGAATGAGTGTTGCCTTACTCCTTGTCTTATTTTAATTACGATGTTTTTATGAACTAGGGGTTAACTGTGGATTATGATGTTAGGTACTAACGTTGCAGGGTTTTACCATGATTATGGCCATTGATCTGATAAAGTAAAAACATGGATTATAAACCTGGATTATAAATTCACTTGCGTATAACAAGTTGTGCTCAATTGCTCAAAATCAGTAAGGAGTTATTTTTGGAAGGTTTCTAGAATTGTATGAATCGGGATCTTGGTAGAGGTACAAATCATTACGACTTATGAAATGTTGACTAATGAAATTTTTTTTATTTGATAGATGTGAATTATATCAACCATGAAGCCAATTTTACAAATTGGGACAATGACAGTGAAGTCATGTGGAGCACCCAAAAAAAAATGTGTGCCACAATTAGTAAAAATTTACATTAAAAACGAATAAGAAAATACATGCTGCAAGTGCACAATGGTGTTAGGAAAGTAATTGCCGTGTGAGCACATTCGTGTTGGGAAAACATGTTGTAGTAGCACAATGGTGTTAGGCAAGTGATTGTCATGTGAGCACATTGTTGTTAGGCATATGATGTGTCAAGAAGAATTCATGATCTAACTCTACCTTACTTTTGGGGGAAAGAAATTCCTGGACTCAAGCGATGAGGCTTGAGGGGAACCAGAAAAGAGTTATGATATTAATATCAAGACCTAGGAAAAGCTGGACATCTAGAAGATAGGACGCTGTTTGATGTCACTGAGAAGAAAAACTTTTGAATGGTGGTCAAGAGGGAGAGTAACCTCATAAATAAACGTAATTCCACACAAGAATTGGTAAAAGAACTCAAGGGAGAGTTTGGAAAATATCGAACGAAATTATATATCAAACATTCCAAGTAACTAGACTATCATATGACTTAATGTGTAAGTGAGAAGAAAAATTTGAGTTGAAAAATTTCCCTCGAAGGCAAGGAGGAATGAGGAATTTTAAAGTTTTTATTTTATTTTGTGAAATAGATGATGAATGAAAGAAAGGGTCTACCTTATGTGAATGACTACCAAAAACTTAAAGAAAGGCTCTGATACCAAAAACTTAAAGAAAGAGCTTAAAATTTTTATATGAGGCTTCTGATAGAGAATGAAGACAATAATTATATGTGAAACGACAGGTTTAAAGATAGTCAAGAAAGTTATCACTCAGAATACTGACTAGATACACGCTAGTTGAAGCTGATGCTCTATAAGCACATTATCCCTCTAAGTCTTCCAACAAGCACACCCACACCTGGAACTCTACGGCGTCTTACTCTTCGATGTGCCTTCTCATCAGGCTTCCTAGCTTCCTCAAGTCAGACAGAATGTGAATCTACTCTTGTAGAACGGTCAGTGTTGGACCAGCGGCCCAAAGGGCTTCAATATTAAGAAAGAAACTTTATAGACAAAAACTTTGGGAACTCAAAGGTGCTGAAGCTACCTTTTGCTCATTTCCCACACTCAAGATTTTACAAACACTCTCTGCTTGATCTCTTGTGCCTCGTTCAGATGTTGCTCTCTTGCTCCATGCATGAATGTGTTCAGCTATGAACAAATGAGTCCTATATATACAAAATTTTCAACTTTCTCGACCAGAAAAACTGAGAGGAACCTGACCAACCCTATCCTATGATATGACAAAAAGGTATGGAATCTAAATAATTGAGGGTCCTGTTGGATATATTAGTGGCCGACAGTGTCTACTCAATTAATTTAGGGTACAATTATTCTAAAGTACATATTTACAGTAGGGACTACCAAGATCCTTTTGGACTTCTGTTGGATAAGTTGTCGTCTCCCATGTATACATCATCGCTGTCAGATGGGAAGTTTTGGAGGTAGTACTCCCAGTTGTCTTCATCTGTAAGTGGTCCCTGAGCATCTTGTGTTACATCCACATAGAGAGTAGGTGCTTTTGTTGTCCTGTCATCAATTTGCTTGGCTTTATCTTTCAAACCAGAAGCATCTTTTCTGTCGAGCAACGTGACCACAGCTTTACCTTTTGTTGCACGCTCGAGCTGATCGGGTTCTACCATTGTGGGAAAAGAAAGTGGATCAATTTCAATGTCAAGGAAATAATCTCTGATTGGCTTTTGCAGTCTTGGCAAACTTTCCACTTGTAATTCTATCCCATCGAGATGCTCCAATGAGAACCTTTGAGATTCTATAACCTTAGCTTCGATAGCATGGGCTATCCATCAAACACATTGTTCTGACATATGTCCTTTGGTCTGCCAACCTAAATCAAACATTACAAATGAGCAAACTCTAGAAGATAATAAAATATTTACAATGCTAAATATATCTTCTGACCATTCACCAGAAGAAACAATAATAGTTACCAGGGCCTTATTATTTACAATAAATTTAATGGTCATGGATTCTCTTATGTATTCTTATATTTTAGAGATGAATTGCCTTTTGTCATATATTTTTGATCTGGGAAATTCTAGGCACCATTGCCATAGCTTGGCAATTTCCTCTTTATCATTGGCTATTTTGAAGCAGTTGGTTTTTTCTGTCGTATACAGCTGCATAAGAGGGTCAAGTGAGATGACCTCTTGAATCTCTGTGCTCTAAAAATCCCAAGGAACACCATAACATCTTATGTACAATAGTGTTCTTTCTATACACTGGGATACTCTTTCACTTACCACCTTTTGACATCTACCATTTTGAAATTCTCAGTCAGCAAAATCTTCAAAGATCTCATATTGAGGGAAAGTATGGCTTTCAACATAGTTTTCATCTGGACTTTGTAAGTAGGTGGCTGATAGTTCTCCGAGCATATCAGGAATTCTAAGAGATATTAGGAATAACCCTACCTCTCTTCGAGTAGCGACCATCTCTAAGTCAAGCATCCTTGCACCAATAAAGACTAATAGTGCAAAATCTACACATCCAATAAGATTGTAATAATTGAGCATATTAAGAGTGTGTATCATATTTGGAGTGTATTTTGTCATCCATACATCAGCTAAGCTTACAAAATATATCTTTAGCCTTTTTTTGGTAAAGGGTAAACCTTTATCAGTTCTTCAGGAAAACCTAGCTGTGGACCGATATTTCTGGATCTCCATGCTTGACATCTGCTGATAATAGAGTTCCTTTGCAGTCACAATCCAACTATATTTTTAATCTCTGTAACCACCTGTGGAGAAAATTCTTCTAGTAACTTTAGATTTTCAGCTAAAGTCTTTAGGCTGTCAGGCTAGTTAGATTTCTTGAACACTCTATATTTTGGATCTAGAAGCTTTATCGTTATGAAAGCTTTGTTCATCTCTCTGGTGAGAGCATCTGCTAGAAAGTTGGATATTTCTGGAACCCATTCAATATCAAACTCATATTGAAAAACCATATTTTCCATGAAAGCAGACGTCCTCTAGCCATTTGCCTAGAGATCTTCATGGTTAAGAAATATTGGAAATTCTTTGAATCAGTTCTAATAAGAAACCTCTTTGGAGCTAAATAAAGCTCAAATATTTGAATACCATTAAATATAGCAAGGGCTTCTTTTTCGGGTGTAAAATAGTTCTTCTGATGATCAGAGAACTCACCTAAGGCGTAGCCGCATAATTCTTCTTGACCTTCACTGGCTTTCTCTAGTAAGGCTGCTGCCCAAAATTCGTCTGAAGCATCTGTCTACAATATCAGCATTCCACTGCTTGGTGGCTTTAGCTTGGGTATATTTTGGCATTCTTTCTTTATTTTCTTGATAGCTTCAGTAGCTGCCTTTGACCATCCTCCCTGCAAATGTCTTCTTATTGGAGCTGTCTTTTCTGACAGGCAAGGGATGTATTTATGAATGTAGTTAAGAACTCCCAAAAATATTTGAATAGACTTAGTGTCTTGGAGTTCATCTGGAAAGTCGACCAATTTGGTCAACACATGGGACTGCATCTAAATTTGTCCTTGATAAATATATACCCCAAGAAATTCCACTCCTTCTTGGAATAGCTTCATCTTTTTCTCAGAAAGGACAATTCCATGTTATCTAACTTCATCAATAAATATCTTCAAATGTTCATAATGCTCCTCAAGATATTTACTATATACAAGTATATTGTCGATGTAAGAAACAATGAATTCGTACTTACCAAAAATAGAATCCATTCTTCTCTGGAAAAAGGCTGGAGCATTTTTTATTCTAAATGGAACAACGTTCCATTGATAAAATCCCGTTGGACATGAGAAGGCTGGCTTATGTCTATCCATCTCCTCAATTTGAATCTGATAATAGCCTGATTTCATATCAAACTTTCTATATATCTGGCTATTCTAGATCTTTTGCAAGATGGTGTCAATCCTAGGTGGTGGATACTTGAAGTCATATATAATGGCATTGAGTGGCCCATAATTTATCACCATTCTGGATTTTCCTCTTATGATCTCTGCATGATTCCTGACTAACATAGCAGAACAACAATAATGAGACTTGTTGGGTTCAATCAACTACATTTCTAATAGCTCATTGATCTTCTTTTTTATTTCTTGTTCATCTTGTGGTGTGCAAGGGATCAATTTTCCTGACACTCCATTGTCATGCATAGTGTTTATCTCTTGTTTTGGGCTTGTAGTATCCCAAAATTTCTAAGGATTCTCTGAGCAGCTTTGTAAAAGATCTTGATAAATCTTCTTCTGCTCTTCGGACCATTTTGCTTCAATCAATGCCTTCTATCTTGTTGCCTTTTGTTCAACTCTTGTCTGATAAAGCTTCAATACTTCAGACCAGTCATTTGAATCATTGGTTGGTTTCTTTATTGTAGCTTTCTTCTGGGTCTGTTCTCTTACATCTTCTGAATTGGCTAGAAACAGTCTTGGAACTGCAACAACTTTCCTTTTTATTGTACAGATCACCTTATCCTCTGTGATTGTCACTGGTAAGACAGAGTTAATAAATGACATTCCTAAAAATAAACTTGCAGATGGATCAAAATGTTGTACAGCAGATAAATTAATAACACTCCCCCCCCACTTTCAAAGGAATATTATCAACATAGTGGGTGAGCTGAACATGACCACCAACGGTCTCGAAAAGGAGAATGTTCTTTGAGGGCTTCCAAACATCTTTGAACAAGGAAGGTCTGGAGAGGTTGTTTGAAACTCCAGTTTCTATGAAAGCATCAACTAATATCCATTCACCTTTCACCTTTATCTGAATAGGTATGTACAGAAGATTGTTCATTCTAACAATCTTTTTAATCATGGCTGATTCAGCTTCTGGATCATAATCTGGTACTGGCAGAGGAGTAGATATTGTTATCCTCTTTTCATGAGGACAAAATGCTTTTATATTCTCTTTGGCTGCAGTTAACTTCTGCTTTTGATTAGGCATTTTGGCAGGTCCGATCCAAGCTAAAGAAGTAGCCTTGCTGCTTGAATCTTCTGACACGTTAAGTATCCAAGTGGATTACTTATGAATCAATTACAATATTGAGAAATAATTATGTACTATGATGTTCCATAATTTGCAATTATGATGTTGCAAGAGGACCTGTTGTTTATGTTTTAAGTTGAATATGGAATTTTGACATATGTAAAATTCGGGTAGACCGAATCTTGTACATGAAAAATAAATGTCTTGGAAAATGGCGACTTGTGAAATTAGGAAAGAGCAAAGAAGATCAAGACGGGAAAGTCAAGGCAAGAAAAGAGGGAGGAAGGAAATTCATTAAGAAACAAGAACAACAAGGATGGTGTTATATTTAAGGGGGGAGGATGTAATATCCCTCTTGCATACCCTAAATATTTGTAAATTTGTATTGTTCGGGTGTACTTGTTTTCTGGTGAGGAGCTCAAGGTCAAGGCCCCACCATAAAAAAATACCTTGTAATTCATATAAGTTAACTCCCTAAGTTGTAGACATAGGAGAGTTAAGACGCTGATGCAACTTAATGATGAGGAACCAACCACCATCCTCACCTGCAACCTTAAGTCACTTCTTAGACACTAGTATTTTTCTCGCCAGCTTAATGGGTAATTTACTGATTACCAACTTATGAACCTAGGGCTCGAACATGTGGCACTTATCACATGAAACACACTCTAATAACCTAATAACTAGCTACAACTTATACAATAGATCATAAAGATGGTTTTATGAAGAATAGAAAACCTTCACCACAGTGAAGTTACTTCCACCTCACATTAATCGAAGGTATTGGGTGGAAGAAGATATATATATATATATATATTATATATAAAAGCATGATATATATAATAGCAGAATACACACATATATACATATATGAAAGGAGTTTCATAAGGGAGCATTATATAAGTGAAGGCATCATGTAGTAAATTTTATATATATATATATATTATCAAATAGAACGAGAATACCCACATTAATTGAGTATTAAATTTACCTCGGGTGATAGAAATGATTGTGGAACCATTGCTGGTTTTATACACATTAATTTTGGAGGCATCTTTAACTCCCTTGATTTTATATTAACTATTTGAGAGACGTTGAATGGGGAGGTTTTAATTACACTGAATAACAACCACCGATTGTGGAGGCATTAACAGGCATACATGAGCATGGATTTATGGAGGCATTAAGGATTTTCATGGGATTTATATATTCTATATCCTGGGTGAAAAGGGGGGGATCCAGGTCTGGTGGATGGGGAAAAACATCGATTTTATGAAGAGGATGGGGAGCTTTCTTGTTAGTGACGGGTTCAAACATGCCATTCGTCTTCTTAAAATACATATATATTAGTTTATCCTAGAAGATAGAGGAGGATCCTACCAAATTTTCCTTTGGGATGTCTACGTTTCGATCGGATGGTATGCGTCTTCCTCTGAGGATTTCATCTAGTATGTGTTTTCCTTCGGACTCCTTCTCTGTAGTTAAATGTTTAGCATTTAGAATCCAAGTCTCCAAGGTTTGAAATCATCTACATATTTTTTATTCCGCTATGTATCGTTGAAAGCTGTCGAATATTCTTTTGAAATTTAAGGAACTAGATCCATTCTAGTTGGAATCGCTACCTCCTGGCTTATGAGAACCTCCACAATTTCCTTTTTGAAAATCACTATGCATTCCACTTTGAATATGCCAATCCTTGTGTAGGGAGAGCATTGCTTCTGTTGCCATCGCTATGTATGGGATTTTAGGAACTGATCCACGATGGGATTAAAAATGGCTATGCATTTTACATGGTAGAAGCCAACCTAGGTATATAGGAGAACTTTACTCTGATTTGCAGTTGTTGTGCCTTTTGTACATTGTAGGAACCGACCCTAGTGTTTTTGTTCAGCGCAAATTTCTATTGTAAATGACCCCAAAAATTCATCAACATAACCTGTATTTTCTTAGATCGGTGGCTTGCACGGAGGGAAGAAGCCTTTTTGGAAAACGACAATTTTTGGCTTAGTTCAGGTTGTTTACACCGAGAAGATGAACCTATTTGAATTTTTTATTATACCAACATTTTGTCTTAGAATACTTTCACGTTTCGTTTCTGACTCCATATGCAATATACCTCTAGGTATGAGTTTTCGAAATCACCCCTTAAGTCTGATACAGCCAGATCAGCATTACACCTTTGCATGGTGTATAAGAATGCCTTTAATATTTGTTTTTGAACTAGATTTGCTTGTGTATTCCCAAATCACCTGTAGGTTTGTTTCCACTAAATTCTGCAATATACCAACTTGTTGGCTAGAATTGTCTTCATGTTTGAAGTTAGATCAGATCTACATGATACCCTTTGTGTGAGAGGTGTATAGCTAAGTCACTACATCCTTATGGAGTTAATATGGTATCTAAGTTCTGAGATGTCATATGGATTTCACCCAGGTAAAATGATCCCTCTGCGTGTGAATTGTATCCTGAACATTGTAGGATATGACTCCAGAAAATCAAAGGAGTGCGTGGTCAAGTGTGCAGACACATTTTTTCTATTTTATAAGACCTGGTAATTAGTGAAATATCATATAACCCAAGCTAGTATGATGTGAATCCAGGGATCCAATTCCTTGGTTTTCGTTTGCACACTTTTATTGTATGAGTTTTTACAAAGTCTTGGTTCGAAATATGCATGGCAAAACTGAAATGGTAGGAAAATTGGATCCCGATCAAAGGTGTTTTTAAGCATTAAATTTCTTTGATTTTGTAACCCTTTCCCAGTGGATTCATGGGCCAAAATGTAAGATTTTAGCTTGTATTTTTCTATTGAAACTGATTTGTATAATGAGAGAGAGAGCATCAGGCCTCCCTCCTATACCTTTTTCCTTGAGAAAGAAAAGAAAATCACAGTTGAGGTGCTGCATAATTGTAACCTTCCAAATTGGTTGAAGTATTTAAATGACTTGCAACTCTCTTGGTGGAAGCCCCTGGATGGGACGAACCATGTATATCATTGTGTCTCTCTTAATTTTGTGATTTATGTGTGCCATGTATTTGAAGATGTTTAATGATTTATGTGTGCCATTTATTTGAAGATGTTTAATGATTTATGTGTGCCATTTATTTGAAGATGTTCAATGATTTATGTGTGCCATTTATTTGAAGATGTTCAATGATTTATGTGTGCCATTCATTTGAAGATGTTCAATGATTTATGTGTGCCCTTTATTTGAAAATCTTCTATGATTCATGTGTGCCATTTATTTGTAAGTACTCTATAATTCTGAAATGTTTCGAAGAATGCTCACGTTCTTCACGTTCTTATAGGTACAAGTTGAACTCACATTTAGTCGAAATGCCTAAGCTAGCATTTAATTAAGTGATGAATACATTTGTTTTAAGAAAGTTGAAGTAATGTTCTTACGATAATATGGTTAGATAAAAGTATTATGCGATCTCCATTCCATAAGTTCAATGAGTTATATTTAAGTTATTTTGTGAAGAGTAACTTATTGCGAGAAAGGTTGTAAGTGTAAGGCGAGTTGAAGACTTTGTGGGTACTTAAGATACCTATATGTCAGTCACATGTCATTGTACGTGGGAATGTGGTTAGTGGATTCGAAGTAGGTATTCAAATTGTTAGTTGGAAGTTCTCTATTAAGATCAAACATATGATGTCTTATTAGAATTCTTGTAGAATCATAAAGGTTATGATTTTATTAAAATTTGCATTTGTAGTGCAAATGGAGATGTGTTATGTCATAGTTCCAAGGTAACGCCTGCATTGTAAAATTATTTATCTAAAGGGCTGTTAGAAATATGATGATGCATAAAAGACTCTGCCATAATTGAGGGATTTATTTAAATAGGTGCATCATGAGTAATTAACAAAACTGCAGGTATTTTTTCTAAGCAAATATGAACTCTAGAGGAACGCTTGAGAGTAGCAGTAGTGATGAATGGGTATCAAAGGTAAATTTACTCTTTCATAGGGATATCCTCTATTTGACTCGAAGTAATTACCTATGTTCTCTGGATGTGTTTGTTAATTTTTCTCTTGATGTTCTCCTTATGCAATAGGAGAGTAATGAACTATGGGTTCCTTAGAAAAAGGAAAATGCATAGGTTGCTAGCAATACAGGTTGAAATTTATATAAACGCATACATGGTAATACTTATTACTAGGGAATAATGCAAATCATATGTTACTGTACTTTATGCAAAGATTTTTATGTTGTGAAAAGAAAATATTTGCAAAGAATCCCAAAAGCCGTAAAAATTTGGGTAGTGTAGAAATCATCAAATGCTTTAGGAAATTGGGAGACACCATTCATTTGTAAAGAAGGTTTTAGGCATAAGGATGTTAGGCATATTCATAATATTCAGTTCAGAACTAATCGTTCCTTGTATGGTTAAAAGAAAAGGTGCACACACTGACTATAATTTAAATGAATGTCCAAATTAAAGGCTCACTATAGGCCAAACCTAAGTACAAGTAGAGTGCACATCCTAGCAAAACAAATCCCCATAGGGTATTGGTGCATCCCATGAAATGCATGATAACACAAAGTATAGTATCTAATACTAGAGTTAAGTGATTGGGAAATTACGTAAAGTATCACAATGTATTCTTTTACGACTCTTGGAGTGAGTTGTGTTTAGGTGACTACCACCTTAGGCATGATTCGTATCTAATATAGTAAATTGTAATACATTCCACCACATTGGATAAAGTGTGTTGTACCAACATTGAAAGTTCCTGTGGAAAGACTAGATTGATTTTGAAAAATAATGTGCTAGAACTAACGGTTACCCTTAATAAACACTATTAATTTTCTGTCTTCTTATAAGAGTTTTAACTCATATGTATTTGTATCTTTCTCAACTATGTTTTGCTAAAATTACAATGGCTCCATTGAGAAGTATATTGTTGCCTCTAAAGACACTATATAGCAATTAGAATTTCTATGTCCCTAGCGTACCACTCATAAATATTGTGTAAAGTTGGAATGTCCCTTCACTCAAAATTATCCAAATATAGATGAGTAACGATGTCTTAAGATATTTATATTTGAAAATGATAAGTTGATGAACGTAGTATAAGGTTAGGGACTAACATTGCAAAGTATGCCTAGAACACTGCCAATTAATATGGACTACAGGATTACCAAATTCACTGGCTTAAGTAAAAAATTCAAACCACTCCATAACGAGTGTTTTCTTACTCCTTATCTAATTTTAATTACGAGGTTTTTATGAACCAGGGGTTAATTGTGGATTATAATGTTAAGTACTAACATTACAGGGTTTTACCATGATTATGGCTATTTACCTGATCAAGTAAAAACATGGATTATAAACGTGGATTATAAATTCACTCACGTATAACAAGTTGTGCTCAATTGCTCAAAATGAGTAAGGAGTTATTTTTGGAAGGTTTCCAGAATTGTATGAATCAAGATCTTGGTAGAGGTACAAATCATTATGACTTATGAAATGTTGATTAATAGAATTATTGTTTATTAGATAGATGTTAATTATATCAACCGTGAAGCCAATTTTACAAATTGGGACAATGACAGTGATGTCATGTGGAGCACCCCAAAAAAAATGTGTGCCACAAATAGTAATGGGGATGAAAATAGCGGAGGGGTTCCACATGAGCATTCTAAATACAAAAGAGCATTTTTTAATTATTGTGTATGATATATTAGATGGCCTAATCATGTGACGATTGCTACTTCAATGATTCGAAGTGGTAGACAATTGAATTATGCAGAGTAAAGGCTGGAATATATTGAATAAAGTCCCTGCCTAAGGTATTCATCATATATCAATATTAATATTAGGAAATTTTTAAGGATCAACCTTAATACCATTGTTTTATGACATTTCAGTGATGGGTGCATAGGGTTTTTTAATTTGTATATTACCATTGTGTTATTCTTAAGGATGGCTACTTTGTAAGGGTATAAATAGTCATTCAAAGTATTTTTTTATTCTTACTTTAATTGGATTGTTACAAAACCTCCCCATAGTATTAAACATCACATCATATTAGTCATGTACACCTCCCTTCCTCTTTTTTCTACTATTTATCTAGGATCTGCCGATAGCATAACAATTCATGAACCAATTTAGAAATTTCTAAATGTAGCCACAATCCAGCCTAGATCCTCACTTGGTTGGTCACATACTTTAATTATACTTCATTAGGAGTGAGACAAATTACAATTAACCAGCCTATATCCAAATCCTAGGCTCTATCAAGTGCCAAGAGGGATCAAATCTCCATAGATGCAAGCCTCTTCTTAGGTATTACACTCAAGGAGATATCATCTTTAGTGTGTCCTATATATATCCATTGATTTGATTAAAATAAAAAGACACATCTTCTTATTTAAGATCGATATATAATATTTTTATTATTAATATTTAATAGTATTTATGACCGACATATAATAATTTTTATTATTTTTTATTTTGTTAAGAACACATTACAACATCTACCCCATACATGGATTTAAAACCATGTGCAAGGCCCTCCTAAAACCAAGGGTTGTTTAGGAGGCCTTGCACATGGTCTTAAAACCATTTGTAAGGCCCTCCTAAACCATGTACAATAAAACCATGGGTTATATAGGAGGCCTTGCACATGGTCTTAAAAGCATTTGCAAGGCCCTCCTAAATCATGTACAATAAAAACATGGGTTTTTCAGGAGGCCTTGCACATGGTTTCAACATTTTTTTGTGGATAATTAATTTTTTTATTTTTTTATTGTTTTTTTAGGTAGGAACATTACACCATCTCCCCAATATTAGGTTTTTTTTTCGAACCGACATTTATTTTGGCGAATAATTAATTTTTTTATTTTTTAATGGCCAACAAAATATATTTATTACTTCTAATTTTTTATAAGTAAAAAGTAACATTACATAACTCTATGTAACATTACAAGATCTCATAAAACAATACCTTCAATACTTATAAACCAGCATAGATCCAAATCCTAGGCTCTATTAACCGTCGAGATGGATCAAATCTCTCGAGATGCAAAATTCTTTTAAGTACCGCACTCAAGGAGCTATTGATTTGATTCAAAGCAAAAGACACATATTTTTTTTTAAGGTCGACATATAATATTTCTATTATTAATATTTAATATTATTTATGTCCAACATTTAATATTGTTTATTATTTTTTATTTTGTTAGCAACAAACATTACTACATGTCCCCCATACATGGTTTTTAAACCATATGCAAGGCCCTCCTAAAACCATGGTTTATTTAGAAGGCCTTGCACATTGTCTTAAAACCATTTGCAAGGCCCTCCTAAACCATGTACAATAAAACCATGGGTTGTTTATGAGGCCTTGCACATGGTTTTAAAACCATTTGCAAGGCCCTCCTAAACCATGTACAATAAAAACATGGGTTGTTTAGGAGGCCTTGCACATGATTTTAAAACCATGTGAAAGGCCAATATTTTTTTGTGGATAATTCAAATTTTTATTTTTTTTATTTTGTTAGGTATGAAAATTACAACATCTCCCCCATATTGTGATGTTTTTCTAACCGGCATATTTTTTTGGCAGATAATTAAATTTTTTTAATTTTATTGATTTGTTAGGTAGGAACATTACAACATCTCCCCCATATTAGGTTTTTTTGTGGTTGACATTTATTTTGGGAGATAATTACAATTTTTATTTATTATTGGTTTGTTAGTAACAAACGTTACAACATAATATCGACAAACGTTACAAGATCTTTCTTGTACCAGGATGTAGAGTGCCTCTCGGCGTAATCATTATTTATTTGAATTTTATTTTCATCTTGAGAAAGACATAGATATACCATGTTCTCTATTTGTGCACATTTCTTGATATTTTACGTACCAACAAGATTTAGGGAAAGATTGAGAAGTGTCATGTGCTTAACCAACAATTTGTTTATTCTCTAGAAATTTTTAATTTCATCCAAGGTTATTCAACCCAACCATTGTAAGTTCAAGGCACTCTAGAACTCATCTTTACCTCATTCTACAATACCTCATTTTTCAATAGAGCTCAACCATTTTCTCGGAGGCATTTGCTTTTTATCACAAATCACTTTTCAATCTCTTCAATTAGGATCCATAAATGCAACTACATTCCATGAACTCAAATATCTCCTTTGTTCCACACAAGTCCCTCATGTTCTTCCCTTCTAATATATTTAATTTTAGAAAGCAAATAACAAAAAAGACCAGACATGACAAACAAGATAAAAATAAAATATTGTCTAATAGAATTTGTGCAACAACAACATCTTTATTATTTTGTATGATTTCATTGACTATTTCAATGATAGAATTGATATATTTTTCATTGTATTGTTATTAAGCTCGCATTTATATTCCAAATTCTTGCTAACAATAAATACACGATCATGACCTGATCTCTTGCAAAAGAGATATCTTAAGTTAATCACTTCTCCTTTTGGAATTACCATTGCATTTGTTCCCAACAAAATTGAAACATAGAGACAATATATTGATTACTCCCTCTCAACAACATCATATTAAAAATCATGTACCAAATCCCTTAAATTAATGAACTTTTGACCATAATAAACAGCCAAAATGTTCAAAAAATAGACTCGATATTTAGTTATCATCAAGTTATCCAACTATCACTTTGCTCGAAAGATGACAATCAAACCCAAAAATGAGTTCAATGAATAGTTGTAAGTTCAAAATTTTAACTTAATTAATGAAATAATGAGTTTGATTTTCATTGTGGACATTGTTTTAACCCCTTATAATAATAAATTTGTTGTAAACTATATTCATCATCTTAGTTTAAAATTACTATGAAATGAACACCACTAATACATTTACCTCATTCTTAAAACCTTATGCAACCATGAGAACTATATTAATATAGATAAACGTGCATTCATAATGAAATGCATTAGGTACTTTAAGTTATCCATTGACAATTGTGTTTGCACTTAGATTCAAAGAAGATACATCATCTTGTTTTTTTATTGAAGTATCCCAACCACCATCTTCTCGTTGTAAAGTTCTCTCATCTTATACACCATGTTCTTTTTCTTATCAAAATGATTCCAACCAAAATATTCTAGTTGTAAAGTTATGTTATATTGGAAAGTTTTGAAAGAGAATTTGTTTTCATACAAACCCTTTCATAAAAATGGAAAGAAATTGTATTTTTTATGAAACAAATAAAACCAATAAGCATTTGAAGAAATAAAATATAAATTGTATAAAATTCTAATATTAGAACAATTCAAATTGTGTGTTCCTTTGAAACTCAAACAAACACCTTAGACTATGCATTCAACATTGTATCCTATATCATGGACATTGAGTCACATACCACTTATATGAAACCTTAAATAAAACTATACAAAATTAGAAAAAACAAAGAAACAAGAATAGGAGGATATAAATACAAAAGGGACAAGAAGAAAGTAGTCAAAGAAAAATAAATTGGATTCAATCTCGCCCACTAACCTTCCTTTCACCAGTTACTTCATCTTTCATACACAAAATTATTCATATTATTACCTGCATCTTTATGTGCTAAATCATAATTCAAAATATATTGAATTTAATCTCACCCACTAACCTTCCTTTCACTAGTTGTTTCATCTTTCATACACAAAACTATTCATACTATTGATAAATCATAATTCCATAGAGGGCAGTGTGCATCTTTGAAAAAGAAACTTATATTCATTGTAATCATGCACTCATGCACCCTTTTACTTTGTATTCATTGTAATCATGCACTTTGCACAAAGTATTTTAATAAAAAGCATTACAACTAAATCAGAAAGCATACATTGACATATGTAAATGATTCGATTGTACAAGACGCCCATATCTGCTTTCTCAACCATAATGAACACCTTAAAACACCATACACGAGATTACAATAATAGTATGTTGTAAACCTATATTTCATACAATTAAAGTCATCTACCACCATGAAAAACCACACACGATTTCTACGTATGCCCACTTGGTTTAGAATATTATGGGTACCAATAAGCATTGAATGTGACAAACCCACAAGGAATCAATTTACTCCAAGTATATGCATGATGTTGATGTTTGCAAAACTCTTCTAATCCTGTATAATTATTTTTATTGTCCTCACCTCTACACACGGGAAATAATATAATGGATTGTGGTGTTTATGTCATACCTTACACACGTCTCTCTATTCCTATGTATCATCCTATTTATCATTAGGACTAAAATAATAAGGTGTATATGTGTATTCTATTTTCTCCCAAACAAAATTCCTAGTTGGAGAAGAAAACATTATATTTACACATTTGGCAAAGTTTAAGAAGAAAACATTATATTACAAAATTCCGAGAAGAAAACATTACATTTACACATTTGGTAAAGTTCAGATTCATCACCACAATTATAATGGAAATGGACCATGACTTTATTTACACTTTTTGAAAATGTTAGGGACAAATCTTAAAAGATCTATTACCTGTATCCATAAACGAACTTGTGAAGTGAAGTTAAGAATGAAACTTTGGTATAACTAGTCACGCATGCACTATTGTTATCAACAGTGTACATGCAATAGTGTATATGCAATGATAATAATAATTCCATACAAAAAGATTAATCAAACTTTGGGACATTTTTACTAAATGAAATATGTTCAAGATTTTTATTGTATTTTAACCTACAACTTAAGTGTACATGTGTCTAGAGGAGTTAATTATGTGAACTTATGATATCGCATGTACTTTCATAGGATATTAAAGGATACCCCTACTTTTACTACATATTAAGTATGTTCTTGAAAAAATGTTTTGTTAAACCCTCCTCCGAATACACCTTTAAAATTTAAAGTACTCCTGTTTTCACTACATACCCTAGATATCAACTCTTTTCATTACATTTTTAACACCCTTTTTTCTAACCTTCATTATGGTGACATGACACAACTCTTATAACCCCTAGAAACCTTGCAATATCAAATATGAAATTTATTGAAAGAAAATATTTCAATATGGGGAACAACCCCCTACATACAAGCAACTTAATTTGCAATCATTCCAATTAACTTTACATCACATTCAATCTCAAATCATACATTTTCAAACACCACTCTAACTCCAAACACAATTGGATTCTTTCACACAAATCATACTTATTCAAACATTAATCTAACTTAGATGAAAAATAACAACAAAGAAATACACATCATTTGGTAGATTAAGAATGTTTTACACAAAGTCGATGTTTAGAAGGAAACTATAAAATATAAATAATACCAAGATAAGCTTTAAATGTCTCAATTAAAGATGAAGATACATATTCAAAAGAAAAATATTCAAGAATACATATTGCAAATTGAGACCATTTTCTTATAGTCCTAACATAATCATTGAACACATGAAAATAATTTATTCTATAATGTTATGTTACCATAACCTATCATAAATTAAGGATTTAATGTGGAGCACTTATGATTTTGATTAAAACATTTTAGGAAAATAATCGATTAATTTCTTATAAATGCAAGATTCAATGTGGAGCACTTATGACTTTAAACCTCTCCACTTTTTTACTAGCATATGAAAATAATTAATTTTTTATTGATATGTCACTATAATTTATAAATTCAAGATTTAATGCGAAGTACTTATGACTTTAAACCATTCCACCTTTTCATTAAAAAACTATGCATCTTAAATCTCAATTTTCATTCAAGGTTTAATGTGCAGCATTTATGACTTTTTTTATTAAAAACTATGCATCTTAAATCTCAATTTTCATTCGAGGTTTAATGTGAAGCACTTATGACTTTAAAACCTTCCACTTTTTTATTAAAAAACTATACAATTTAAATGTCAATGTTCATAGATCACAAGCTAAAATCTTAGTTTTCATTCAAGATTTAATGTGGAGCACTTATGACTTTAAAACCTTCAACTTTTTTATTAAAGAACTATACAACTTTAATCCAAATTTTCATATATTCTAAGGTCAATGAATGTGCATAATCTAACTATTAATAAAAAAAAAATTATTACAAAAATACTATTATTTTTTTTTGAAAAAAATGGGTATAAAAATAAGTTCATCTCTTCAAAATTATTTAAACTTTTTTGACATTGATTAAATATTAACCAAAAAAACTAAAACTATTATAAAAATATATTCAATCCCTTTAAAATTATTTAAATTTATAAGTTTCAAAATGAAATAAAAATGAAATAAATTTAAAAAAAAAACATTTTTATTTATTGAAAACATAAAACTCACACTTCTAATAATACTACACTATTGTTATATATATATAAATATAATTTTCTAAAATTTAAAAATTTTAATTAATATATAAATATAAAATATTTAATTTTCTAATTTTAATTAATTTATAATATATGAATACAAAAGATTTCATTTTCTAATTTTATTTAATATATATAGTATATATGAATATAAAATTATTAATAATATAAATATCATGATCTTTTGATTTTTTCTTCTCTACAAAATTTATATACATAATCATAATATTACATGATCCTAGTACTTACATTATAAAAATATCATTTTCAGAGTGGCATTGACCTAGTACTTACAATAATTTATGTTTGAAATTATTCTGTACATTTCATTTCAAAATGCCATTGACGTGGTACTTAGAATAATTTATGTTTGAAATTATTCTGTACATTTCATTTCAAAATGCCATTGACGTGGTACTTAGAATAATTTATGTTTGAAATTATTTTCCACATTTTCATATAGGAATCATGGCTATTGGTCACATACGTAGAGAGGTGGACGTGATTTTGTCTTCGTCTAAAATTTATTGTAAATCTTCATCTAAATTTAATCCAAAGATGGGATTTACATCCTATCATGACGATTACATTGTTATGGTGTAGAGGATGGTTGGTGTAAAAATTTGAGTGGATTAAGTAAATTATGGGTCAAGGATGTTTGGTGTAAAATATTTTCGTGGATTAAGTGAAAATATGATTGTAAAAGTAATAAGCATTATTTTGTTAAAATTGATATTAAGATAAATTTATTTTAATGTTACATATTTATAAAATTTATAATTTTTTTTTAAATTTATTATTCATTATTTTGTCGTAACATATAATTTTTTGTTACAGTATTTTATATGTGTCGTTACGTGTATTTACATGTATTTTAATTTGCACTGGTTATATGTTTAATGAACATGTTTATGTCACTTGGGGTGTTATCTCTGAAATACAATGATATTAACATTGTCTTGCAAAGGTGATGTGTTCAATCTTCTGGGGTTTATTTTTAAAGTGTAGTTTGCTTAGAACCTAAACCTAGAACTAAGGCTTGTCCTAGTTATTCTTCGTTAATAACCCTACCATTATAAAACAAATCGACAATGGGTATATTAAAATATTTGAAAAAGTTGGAAGCATAGTGTATGTTCTTGGTTTAAAGTTTTTTATTAGAAGTGTGGACTATGGTGACAACAATCACCATAGGCGTGGCCCTAGCCATGTTCTTACACATTGGGGGTGGTATGTTATACATTGGGCATGCAATAAGTTCAAAGGGAGGTACAAGGGAATGTCGCCGCATAACATTTATGGCTTGATTTAAGGTTTTAAATTCTTCCTCGGCTACGAGTTGACAGCGTAACCAAGCGCATTCAATGAAATTTTAAACTTGCATGTGATGTGGTCCGAGAGGGATCTCATCCCTCCACTTGTCGCGACCTCATGCTAGGGTTTTAACATGTCTTAATTATGTCTAAGGGTTTACTGCTGCAATTGTTTGGTATGTAGTTGTTTCTGCGTGGTCTTGTTTATTTTTAGAGTAGACCAATATGTCGTCGATAAAGATGACGACGAATTTATCGAGGTATTTTCTTAAAATACTATTCATTAAACACATAAAAGTTGTTGGGGCGTTTGTTAACCCAAAGAGCATTACAACAAACTCGTAATGACTGTATCTAGTTCTAAAAGCAATTTTAATGATGTCTTCGTATTTGATCCATACATTATGGTATCCAAATCTTAAATCTATTTTTGAGAAGATGGTTTCTCCTTGAAACAGATCGAATAAATCGTCAATCTGAGGCAAAGGATATTGATTTTTAATAGTCATTTTGTTTAATTGACTAAAAACTATACATAGTCTTAAAGTGCCATCTTTTATCTTTACAAATAAGACCGATGCTCCCCAAGTGGAAACACTAGGTCGAATGTATTTTTTTATCAATTAGTTCCTACAATTGTGGTTTAAGTTCAGTAAGCTCTACTAAATAAATGTGATAGAGAGATTTTGATGATGGTACCGCTCCTAGTACCAAATCGATTGTAAAGTCTATATCCCCTTTTGGAGGTAGTGCGGGAACTTCTTCTGGAATATGTCTTTAATTTTTTTTTAAATTGGTATATCCTCTATTTTAAGTTGATTATCATTCTCTTTGTCGTCCATTACATGGACTTTAAAAACCTTGCATCCCTTACATACGAACCTTTTCATCTGTAAGGCATAGATCTCTCGTATGGTATCCTTTATGGGAATTCCTTTTACAATAATGGTATTACCTCTATCATCTAAACATGTGAATGTTTTATCATAATAGTTTAACATAACTCTATGTTTCTTTAACCATTCTGTTCCCATCAACAAATCATAAGACCCTAACAGTAAGATATTTAAATCAACATGTGTCATCAATTCATTCATAATAAATTCACAGTTTCTCACGTAACTAGTGACTCTTTCATTTTATTCTTGTAGCAAGTTGTACCAACCAAGATTTTTCATACTTATCTTGCTGTAATTTATATAATTCTACAGTTCTAGGTGATACATAACTTAGACTCGCACTTGGATCAATCAGTATAGAAATAGGTTTTTCTTTCTTCTTGTCGATTCTCCAATGCTGCACTGATTATTGGCATGCTTCTTGCCATATCCCCAACTGTAGTAGCTTCTTGAATTGAGTGAACATTATTAAATTTTTTCTTTCTTATGGGGAAGTCTTTAAGGTAATGTGGCTCACCACATTCCCAACATTTTAGTGGTTCCCTCTATGCAGTATTTTTATTAAAGGCAATGGATGGTTCCCTTTATTTTGTTGCAGGATTCAATGGCTTATTTTTTTATAATTCTTTCCCTGATATCCCTGGTAGTTATTCCTAGTGTTCTTATAAAAGTTAGTATTTTTATTTTTCTGATCAAACCTGTCACGTCTTTTAGTTTTCCAATTAGGTATGTTTTCCCTTTTATTCTTATTCTTATCATAACTGAAGTTTTCTTTTCTCGTTGCCTCTTCCAGAGTTTTTGGATTATCGTACTCAATACTAGCTTTGCACATAAGAGGTAAACAAATCATAAAGCACTATATTTTTGGTTTTTATCAAATGATGTAAGGTACACAACGAATTTAACTTAAGAATTTACTACAGATTTCCTCCAATGTCATGACACCTAATATTAACTCATAAAATTATTTACCTTTTTCTTCGTAATATTGCTCTGAGAGATACTTTTGTTTAAAAAATTTCTTGAAGGTTTTCCATGTTACAGAACATTCTTTTATGCCTTTTACCTTCTTTATGTCTTTCCACCAGATATCTTCTTTTCTTGTCAAGTTATAGATGGCCATTTTTGCTTTCAATTCATCAAAATAGTTATAATCTTGAAATATTTCTTCATTCCAGATAACCAAGCTTCCTTTTCTTCTCCCTTCTCGATCTCTTTGTTAAACATAAGAGGCTTTATTTTTTTGAATTCCCCCAAAATTTCTTCATATAGTTTGTATCTCTTCATCTTTTGGTTACTGTCACTACTTTCACTAGAATATTTATGTTTTTCAGCATTGTGTTTTGTTGATTCTTCACTTGAATATTTGGTCTCCTATTTGGAAAAATCTAGTTTCCTTCCCTTACGTTTTTAAGGTATAGTTTTTTCCACGTTAAGTCCTAGTTCCATATTTTTCTTTTTTTCATTAATGTATAGTTTAGATACCATAATGTTATTTAACTCTTCGTGTGCTTTAGGATACATTTGTTATATTCTTTAACGCATGTTAGTTATACCGTTATATCCTTAATTGTTTGTTGTAGTTCAAATGGGTTATCGTTCCTACTTTCATTTAGGTTTTCCCATATTTCACCATCCTTTATGTTACCTTCTTCATTGTTTACTAGATTCCTACGATGTAATTCCTCTTCAGCAAAAATTCCCACATCTACCATAATTTACTGCAAAAAAACAAGGTTATTCTTTTCTACATGTTCATAAGAGAGTCAAACCACAACAAGATAAAGTTAGTTTTTAGTTTTATTAGTTTCAGTGTTGGGATTGATCGGGACAAGTGTTGTAACCATGCTCTCATACCATTTTTTCAAACACCTATAAAATCCATAATTTTTTCCCTTTAACCTATTATTCATTATTTTGTCGTAGCATATAATTTTTTTTCGCAACATCTTATATTTGTCGTTACGTGTATTTACACATGTAATTTAACTTGCATTGGTTATATGTTTGATGTATATGTTTATGTCACTTGGGGTGTCGCCTTTGAATTACAACGATATTAACACCATCTTTCCAACATGGTGTGTTCAATCCTATGGGGTTTGTTTTTAAAGTGTAGTTTGCTTAGGACCTAAGCCTAGAACTAAGGCTTGTCCTAGTTATTCTTTGTTAATAACCCTACCTTCATAAAACAAGTTTGAAAGGGGTATATTCAAATATTTGTAAAAGTTGGAAGCATAGTGCATGTTCTTGGTTTAAATTTTTCAATTAAAAGTTTGGACTATGGTGACATCAATAACATAGTCATGACCCTAGCCACGACCTTACTTATTGGGGGTGATACGTTATACATTGGTAATGCAATAATTTCAAAGGGAGGTACAAGGGAATGATAGCACATAACATTTACGTCTTGATTAAAGGTTTTAAATTCTACCTTGGTTGCGAGTTGACAGTGCATCCAAGCATATTCAATGACATTTTCAACTTGCATGTGATGTGGTTTGAGAGGGATCTCAGCTCTCCACTTGTCGGAATCTCATGATAGGTTTTTACCAAGCGTTTTAATGTGTCTTAATTATGTCTCGGGGTTTATTGTTTCATTTGTGTTGTATGTAGTTCTTTCTGTGGAAGAAAAGCTCAACAATTCATGGTTGTGCCGCGCGGTCTTGCTCATTTCTATGCATTGTCTCTTAATGGAGGTCTTATTTTTTGTTTCTAGGTTTTACTTGAAGGTTTTTCATTCTGGTAGAGGTGAAGAAGCCGCCGATATGGACTTAGCCTCTCTAGTTTTTCATGGGTTAAGAAAGGAACTAGTCCTTCTTTGAGTTTTCACAAAGGATTACATCCTGCCAAGCCTTTAATCAGGTAATGAGAAAATGATCAGTTTGCTTCTATGCATTTAATTATTTTTAAAGATTAATAACCTATACAATGTTTAACATGGGGTTTTATGTCATTCTGTAGGAAAGGGGAAATAAGGAGAATATAGGAGGAGTCGACCCCTGGTCCTCTCTACATTCATTTGAGGTGAGTATCAGTCTGAGAGTTCCTTTGCTTTGTTCAAATCAATTTCTAAGGAAATGGTTGTTTAAACTCTAAATTTATTCTTTAAATGTGCAGGTGGACTTTGATGGCTAGAGAAGCTTCAAACTAAATCTAGATTCCATCTCCAAGCCCGTGTTTTGTTTGGCCACGTAAGGGTTTTTAACCTGTCATGCTTTTCTGTATTCAAAATGTTTGTTATAGGTTAGAATGCATAATTTATTTTAACTATGTACAATTTTGCAATGTAGTTCTTCAACCTTGGCCCAAGGAGAGCAGTGACAGGGTCACCCCCTCTCAAAAGTACTTCTTATCTTTACGGAGGTGAAGGTTTTATCCAGCTTTGCTTGTATTAGAGAATGCTTTTTTAACCTACTAGCAAAAGAAAATACTAACGCTACTTAGTGGTTTTTATGCATGCATCTACCGACACAGTTAATGGCTTGCTATGCATGATGGATTCACCCATAGTGAAAAATTCTAATAGTCTTTTAAGTTCAGGGTTATGAATATTTCTTATTGTTTTGCAATACAACAGTGGATTGGTCTCTACAACCACTGTGAAGATAATTTATTTTCCTTCAAACCATTATGGGTCTGTAATAACTTATAAAAACAATGGCTTCGCAGCCTCTCACATTTGAATGAGTTGATTTCAATCCGATTAAGTGGTATATTACGTTTTTATTTTTTATTGCGGATTCCAATAGATGGGATTACAACCAGAATAATATTAACAAATTTTTATTTTTAATTTCAATCTTGTTAAATATATAAAGGAATAATTGGCTACACTTAGAGTTTGTGATTCTGTTCTTGTTTAAAAGTTGGATCGGTTCAATCTGATCTCAAGTATGGATGCCTACATTATGAGGTTTCTTGTTGTATTATGTTTATTGAATTAAAACATAATTACTCTTGGAATGGATTTACTGGATCTATTTTTTGTTGTATTTTTTGTGTGGATCTGTGAACTGGCATGTATTAATTTGTTTTTATAAAAGAGTACATTTGATTACTGTTGAGTTGAAACATCGATCTAGAGATTCACGATCTAGTTGTTTAAAAAAATGAAGAATCTTTAGCTCTATTCTATAAATCTATGGATAATTTATATGATGGTATGCCATCTCTTCGTTTAGTGTTTACATTCTTTTATTTTGTATTGGGGTTATTCAATTTGTTGTTTACTTGGGAATTCCTCCTTTTAGAGAAAATTGGTGTTAATTATCTGGTAGTAACTATAGGTATTCTTAAAAGAAAGTTTTAATTTGGAATAAGTTATAAATTAATACAATGTAGAGCGGATGTAAGCTTTGTATGAAAAGCCATGGATCCTATGGAATATGATTAGTTTGAATATACAATTAAAATATCTAAAAGAAGATATGCATTCATACTTTAAAATATTAACCATCCTATGATTCATTCGTTCATAAATATTAGTCATGCTAACATTAGATCAACTCCAATCCAGGTGTGGATTAAGCCCAAATAGAGGTTAATTGAAATATGACTAAGATAATAAAATCCGTGACTCTTTTATATTCCGTAAATAAAAACTGTTTATACTAAATCATAACATGAAATAAGAAAAGTTTAGGAACATATGCATATTATAATTCACTATAAACAAAATGTATTTATGATTCATATCTATACTTCCATCATAATTTATCAATACTAAAAAAATAATAAATTGAGTAGGGAGCCTGACACCGGTGTGAGGAAAACAAAACTAAAGTTGTCGTTCCTCCCAACCAACTCCTGCAGCATCCAAGTCTTACATTCTCCATAACCCTCGAGTATGTTTGCTACACCACAAGGACAAAAACCGATCAATGCACCATCTCTTGCATCAATAAATCATTTCCCTGTCGACCACTAGCCTCTTGCTTGCCTTATGGACATACTTTTATATAGTATTTTTCCTAGGAATTGGTCATTTAGGATCCTCCTGGTCTTATCTCACTCCAAAAGGATTCTTGACTTGATGTTGGGGAAGATGCCTCCTAAATCACTTGAGGTCTCACTCAACAGCTTTCGCCACTTGTCCTTTCCCCTTGTGAGTCAACAAACAATATTTCAACAACTACTTCAGTTCTTCTTCCTCTCAATATTTTAATTATTAAATAAAATAATCTGTTACATCCATTTTGACTTTCTTGTCAAAATATTAAAAATAAAAAAATAAAAAATAATATTACAAGTAACAATAAATTACATTTATTTGGTGTGTTACATTTAATTTGGAATTTTTTAAATCAAAATAAGATTTTATATTTTGTATTAAAAGTATAAGTTAAATTTTACATAATCATGTCCGAATACAATTTAGTAAATTTGATAAGAACCCTAACATATCCAATAACAATATTGATTCCCTTCCACAAACAAAGAACTTCACGAAGATCAATATGACCAAAATCACAAACTATGCTACTATAAAGGACACTTCCTGTCAAAACCCCAAATTTTGACAAAAATTTAAAATTTTGAGATAACATAAAATGTTTACAGTTGCAGTTAGGTAACTGCTAACAACTAATAGAAGAAATGAAATAGATAATTAAAAGTAACCATTAACTTTAACGCATAAAGATTAATGCTCTTTTAATTTTGATATATGATGTGAATAATCTGCATGCAAATATTTAGCTGTACTGATGGTTTGAATGTCAAGTAGGTGAGGAGTTACTTTCTAGCTGGGGCTTACTTAGTGATTGCTAACGTATCTAGATTTCTGGATCTTTACAGGCTGAACAAGTAAATTTTTGAACCAATAAAAGTTTATTAAGGCGTTAAACCAGATATACTTCTTTTAACATAAAAGTATTGCTAAAGTAAAAGTTTGCTTAGAAGACTCAAGGTCCTACAAGGTAAAGTAATGTTTCTTTTACTTGATTACAAATATGATAATACTCAATCTTCTTATCATAAGGGTTATTAACGTTGCCCTACTGTTTGTCTTTTAACAGATAGATCACTATGATAGATAAAACCTCCTTCTAACCTTACTCTAAGCTATTTACAGTTCTTATTAGAGCTCATGATTTTGTATCATAACTCTTTCTCTGACATAAGAGTCTATTGCTATTATTATTTTAATAATTAAAATGTTGCATATCATTATAGAAACTAACCTATATCCTTTCAAAATATAATCTTCCTATGTACCTTTCAGCTCTATTTTTAATTAGGCATCAGTAGCAAATTTATCAGCTTAACATTGCTTATATGTATTAAGGATCCTCTGCATAAATATCGTCAAGTTGTGACTTGAATTTCCTGTTTTCTTCATGATCAACATAATGCGACAACTTTACATTACCCTACTATTTACTTATAAGTAAAGGTGATGCAATTAAATCCTACATAGTTTACTATCCTAAATTCCCAATTCTAACCTAACCTTGGGTCGATTCAGCTTAGAGCTTGGTAAAATTATGGAGACCCAAGATCATGTACTTATAAGATATCTATCCTGCATCCAGTAATGTAGGTTACTTAAAAGAGTAGGAGCTATTCTAGTGTCAAATTTTAATTATATTAATATACACCTTGTTGATTTAAATCTAGTTCTCCAAGCTAATACATTCATAGCTCATGATTATAAGAAAATGTCAATAAAGGCATTAACAAACTTGCCCAAAACTTCTATTAATCTCTTGATTTTTTTCTTATAAGTTTGATTAAGAAAGGTCATATGATCTTTAACAAACAAGGGCATCAATTCCAATAAACAAATTGGTTCTTTACCAAAGATAAATTCAAGGTTTAAACATTAGATTATACAATGGTATACTACTCATTCATTAACAAGGTTGAATTCAAGGGGAATAATACGATATTGACTTATTTAAAAATTACATTATCATTACATGCATAATGTATATGATTTAACAATTATTTGATTTGAATTGCTGCACTGGAGACTATACAAATGAACCCACCATGAAGTAGATAGATTTGTGGGCACGTGGAACTCTCCTCGTCGTGCATTGCATGACTTTAAGCTTTACCTTGCAACCCTATTCTCATTGTTCAATGAGGGTTTCAGTCTCTACATTGTTGGGTTCACTATGGCCATGAGGGCTTCCAGGTGCTCGCCTTCAGCTCCATTGTCTGTGCATTTTTGAAGTGCTGTCATTTAGGATGAGAGTCATGGTGTTCACAACAAATGATTGAGTTGATTCCTGCCACCAAACCTTGTTGTGCATGACGGTAGTGTTTACATATTCATTAGTCTTAGTGTTGAAGTCGTGGTGTGGCCACTGTCACTGCTTGCTCTTGCTCTAGTTGTCGATGTAGCTAGTAATTTGAACCAACTACATCCTTCTCAAGTGAATACAAGGGTTGCACTGCTTGTGGTGTTGTTCTACTTTCTTCGTGACCTTGGTTATCAACACTATAGGTAATAAATAATTTTAAGAAGTTGTAAGCTATAAAGAAATTACAGTTACAATTCTACATTCAGGTTTTTAATTATGATTTGGTTTTCATTTTGCAGGTGATTTTTCACCTTATCATTTGGAAGGAACTGCTTCACATTTGGATCGGCATTCAGTCTACAAATAAGCCCTTGTTACAAAATGGCTCTCCCTGCTTATACAGACTTAGGGGAAATGTTTGCAGTTGGAAGAAGTTACGGCCTTGGTTTCTCTCAGTCTTGGATTGTTGGTCTTTAGTTTATCATTTTTGTTTTTGTTTTAAACCCTTGCTTACAGCAGGGTGCCTCCAGCTCAATGACGTGACTTGTAAATGCTCTTTTCTTTGCTTAAAAATATTTTTACAGTGATGTAGGGTTTGATAAAAAGAATGTTAGTTTTGATTATTAAAAACTCATGCCACGATATGGGTACTACGGCCCTGACCTAGGTTTTGTACACTGTTTAAGTTTATAGCCTTTTGGCCTATCAAGCAAAACAAGGGGTTTTTAAAAGGATTTCTTTCGAGCTCGGACTCGCTTGTAGTAATGCTATTTTTGTGACTTTATGTACTTAGCCTTTTTACCCTATTCGACAGTGAATGAATATTATTATTGTTTAATATATTTCATAATAGATTTTTACTAATGTATTAAGACTATCACTCAGTCATGGTATAATTTATAAATTTTATTTGTTTGCTCACGAATACGAGCTAGGGTTGTTCCTGAATGAAACCCTTGTTAAATAAATCTTTCAGTTTATTTTTAATAAGTTCTGTTACTTGTTAAATTTGGTTTTTAATTAGGGTTACAGGTGTGATATGAAAATTTCCAGTAAAGCATTGCATTTGTCCTTAATGGACTGTAAATAGTTTCCATTAGTTTAATTGTTTTTAATAAAATAATCTGAGGAATTGGATTATAGCTTAATGTTTTTTTTTTAAACAATAAATTTAATATAGGGTTTCGACCCTATAGTTACTCTTGCAGGTATAAACCTGTTATGGAAGAATTCTTTACATAGATATATATTTATTTTTATTCTGGTTATTATCGTATTCTTATTGTTTTTATATACTGAAATGATAGAAAGAATTTTACTAGAGTTATTTGGAAGATAAACATAGATTCTGAAACAAGTTTCTTCTTGATAAAATAAATACTTTTCATAATACTCTCCTTAGTTAATAGTAATTGTTAGTCTTAGTTTATTTAATATTATTAGTAAATAAACTATATAATTAATAGTTTATTTCTTTACTAAATTGAGTATAAACAAAACAGCTTGAATGTGATTCTTCTACTACATTTGTAAATAGTTACTAAATAAACCTAAAGGAAAATATAAATAACATAACACAGTTTATCCTCCAAGATATTTTAAAATAAAATAAAAAAATCTACTGTCTATACACACAACATATTATCTACTGAGATATTTTCTTAACATAATAATCCTTCTACCTGTACTAGGTTACTGCTATTTCATTATCAGTATATTTACATAAACAAAGAACATAGATAACGAGGTCATTATACTTTTTAACTATAACCTGCATACTGAAATAAATTACTCTGCTAATATGAAATGCAGAACCACATCTATTCTATTCAGTCTCTTAACATTTCCTTCATCTACTTTAAATACTCTGACTATGATGGAGTATGGTCTCGTCCTTCCAGGCGTGGAAAAACACAGATTAAAATTATTTTCCATCTATTTCAGATTCATTCCTTCAATAATATAAATAATTACTAACTCTAACATTTTACAACTAAATATTTAACATTCATTTAATAGTCAGATTCACATTTAACTATCTAACACAGTAAAACAAAAGAATGAAGAACCCAATTAGGATGAACAACAACAATGTTAGGAGGTCGTTCCTCCCTACCAACTCTTGGAGAGTGCTCAAACAACGCTTCCTCAGGACCCCCGAGCCTGTTCCCGGTCTTCTTGGCTAAGATCTGGTGGAGCAAGCAAACAATAGACTAGTCCAATGACTCAGTAAACACTCCGCACTCAGCAGTAAGATCCTTCAGCTAAAAGCTACACTAGATCACTTAGCATTTAACCCCTCAAACTCTTTCCACAATTCCCTTCCATTGAATTTCTCTGAAGTACATTCACCTGAATGATCACTTCTCTAGAATGAGAAGCCTCAGCTCTCTTCAATGGGTATTTTTATAAAGATTGCCTAGGTCTTTTGGGTCAGTTATCATTAATTAAGCCACTTGCTTTAATCCCACTTTCTTGGGGGATCATGACCCCAAATGTAGGGAGGTTTCCACCTACAATAGTTGGAAGTGGTTTGAGGATGCTGTCACATGTCTGTTTGCTCTCCACCCAGTCTCCTCCACCAATTTGACCAGTAAACACTCTTTTAACAGCTCTCTTAAGCTGTTGTCTCCACCTTTATTTATTAGTAATTAAAATATTCAGAATTACATTAAATATCCTTGACTTTGTTGAGTCATTAATTACAACTTAGCATAAAATTTAACATATTGTCCTCAAATAAGATAAAATTGTTTTTTTGCAAAATTGGGGCATGTGACAAACACACCCCCTTAGAGCATAACATCGTGCTCGATGTTATTTATTCTTCATCCTCAGAATTTCCCTGGAGCAGAATTGGATATGCAACTCGCATATTACTTTCCAATTCCCAGGTGGCTTCCTGTGGACTAAGGTGCTTCCATTGCACCTTCACCTGTCCAATGATGTGGTTCCAAAGTGTGACCTCCCTCCACCCGAGGATACAGTCTAGTTCCACCAGAAAATATCCTTCTGGTTCCACCTGCACATCATTCCAATTAACAACATGAGTAGCATCATGAACATATTTCTTTAATACGGAAATATAAAAAAATTATGTAGTCTTAAATTTCATGGTAATGCTAATTGATAAGCTATTTGTCCAATCCTGAACAATATTTCAAATCGTCCACAATAATGAGGTGCTAGTTTTGCACAACTTCCCAATCTCAGAGAGCTCTTTTTGGGCCTCACCTTGATGAACACATGTTCACCTACCTGGAACTCTTTTGGAGTTCTTTTAAGGTCTGCTTGACTTTTCTGTCGATCCTATGCAACTTTCAAATTACCTTGCACCTATTTTACAATTTCTTCCATTTCCTTTAACAGTTCAGGACCTAATACTAATCTATCCACCGGATTACTCCAAGAGATAGGAGTATTACATTTCCTTCCATACAAAATTTCGAAAGGACTAAATCTAGCTGATGCCTGATAATTATTATTATAAGCAAATTCTACCAGATGCAAATAATCCCCCCATTTACCAGGCTGACCTTTCACGTACATTCTTAATAAATCTTCCAGTACTTGGTTTACTCTTTCAGTTTGTCCATCTGTTTGAGGATGGAATGAAGTACTAAAATTTAATGTAGTGTTTAATCCTTTAAACAGAGATATCCAAAAGTTACCTGTAAATTTAGGATCTCTATCCGAGATTATGACTTTTGGTATTCCATGCAATCGGAAAATCTATTTTAGAAAGATATCAGCTATATTTGCAACCTTATATGTAGTTTTAACAGGTATAAAGTGAGCTGCTTTACTTAACTTATCGACCACTACCATGATAGAATCATTTAAATTCGGATTTCTAGGTAGCCCAGTAACAAAATCGAGACTAATTATCTCCCATTTCCAGCTAGGAATGGGTAATGGCTGAAGTAATCCAACTGGGTGTTGATGTTCAATTTGCACCTACTGACATTCAAAACACCTAGCGATATATTCTGCTAATTCATTCTTCATATTTGGCCAAAAATATTATTTTCTTAACATAGTTATAGTCTTTTGATAGCCTGGATGACCTGAGTATGGAGTTTCATGGATTTCATCCAAAATTAACAACTTAACTTTGGGTACGTTAGGTGCATACATTCTGTCTTTATATAGTAAAAATTCTTTTGCATTCAAACTATACCCTTTACTTAAGCTTTCTATTGGATTTTCTTTCGTTTTAGCTTGTAAATTTTGGTAAATTTCATCTTGTTCTATTCCTTCTTTAAGCTATTCATCCAAATATGTCATATAAGTGCTGGTAACTACTGCAAAATTCATCCTTGCATTCCTACTTAATGCATCTGCAACTTTATTTTCTTTACCTTTAATGTGTTGAATTTCAAAATCATACTCACTTAGAAAAGCTAGCCACCTAGCTTGTCTGGCATTTAGATTAGGCTGATCTAATAGATACTTTAATCCTTTATTATTAGTCATTAAAATATTTTTTTTCCCAATTAGGTGATGTCGCCACATCTTTAGAGCATGTATAATAGCTGTTAATTCCAGATCATAAGTTGCATAATTATTTTCATGAATTTTTAATTTCCTAGACTCATAAAATTCTTTTGCTCTCTCTTTATAGTATTGCTTAGATAGAAATTTCTTTTTAATGTACCTCTTGAAGGTACTCCAATTTACATTCTTCTCTTTTATTCCTTTAACTCTCTTCAAGTCCTGCCACCAAATGTCAGCCTTTCCTGAGAGATTGTAGATAGCCATTCTAGCCTTTAATTGGTTAGAATAGTTATATATCTGGAAGTACTTCTTCATCCCAGATAACCAGGATTCCGCTTCTTCCCCTTTCTCAGTCTCTCCATTGAATGTCGGTGGTTTTATCTTTCTAAATTCCCCATAAATTTCCTCATAAGGTTTGTATTTCCTCTTTTTAGTATAATGATTGTCATCGCTACTATCACTAGTAGAATGCAATTTACGTTGTTCACCAAACACCTCTAAAGATGAACTGCTTTCATTTTTAATATGTTTCATATTTTTAAATTTACATTGATGACTTGTATCTGTTGGTTTAGTTCTTCTACCCCTACCCTCAGTTTGAAACCTTTCTGTTAGGATTTGATTCAGCTCCTCCTGAGCCCTCAAAATCCTTTCATTCTCTCCTTTTACTGATTCCATTTCAGATTTTAGGTCTTTTATTGTTTGTAACAGTTCTGAGGAATTGGTAGTTAAATATTATGGTATAGGATCTCTTGGTAATTTTTCTGGTTCAGTAAATGGAGATTCCTCCTCTGCATATTCCTCCACCCTTTCCATACCTGTTTGTTAACCTTCAGAAACAATTTCTCTATTGAATAACATTTAAAATAAAATACATCAGCATAATAATTCAATTTATTGTTTCATAAAAGCTAGTTGGGCTTCATCAAGGCCAAGTGTTTGAACCTTGTGATCTGATACCACATGTCAAAACCGTAAATTTTCACAAAAATTTAAAATTTTGAGATAACATAAAATGTTTACAGTTGTAGTTAGAAAACTGCTAGCAGCTAATAGAAGAAATGAAACAGATAATTATAAGTAACCATTAACTTTAACACATAAAGATTAATGCTGTTTTAATTTTGATATATGATGTGAATAATCTGCATGCAAATATTTAGTTGTACTGATGGTTTGAATGTCAAGTAGGTGAGGAGTTACTTTCTAGCTGGGGATTACTTAGCGATTGCTAACGTATCTGGATTTTTGGATATTTACAGGATGAACAGGTGAAATTTTGAACCAGTAAAAGTTTGCTTAGAAGACTCAAGGTCCTACAAGTTAAAGTAATGTTTCTTTTACTTGATTACAAATATGATAATACTTAATCTTCTTGTCGTAAGGGTTATTAATGTTTCCCTACTGTTTGTCTTTTAACAGATAGATCACTATGATAGACAAAACCTCCTTCTAACCTTACTCTAAGTTATTTCCAGTTCTTATTAGAGCTCATGATTTTGTATCATAACTCTTTCTCTAACATAAGAGTCTATTGCTATTATTATTTTAATAATTAAAATGCTTCTTATCATTATAGAAACCGGCCTATAGCCTTTCAGAACATAAGTTTACTAAGTACCTTTCAGCTCTATTTTTAATTAGGCTTTAGTAGCAAATTTATCAGCTTAACATTGCTTATATGTATTAAGGATCCTCTGGATAAATATCGTCAAGTTGTGACTTGAATTTCCCATTTTCTTCATGATCAACATAATGTGACAACTTTACATTACCCTACTATTTACTTATAAGTAAAGGTGATGCAATTAAATCCTAGATAGTTTACTATGCTAAATTCCCAATTCTAACCTAACCTTGGTTCGATTCATCTTAGAGCTTGGTGAAATTATGGAGACCCAAGATCATGTACTTATAAGATATCTATCCTACATTCAGTACTGTAGGTTACTTAAAAGAGTAGGAGCTATTCTAGTGTCAAATGTTAATTATATCAATATACACCTTATTGATTTAAATCTAGTTCTCCAAGCTTATACATTCATAGTTCATGATTATAAGAAAATGTGAATAAAGGCATTAACAAACTTGCTCAAAACTTATATTAATCTCTTGATATTTTTCTTATAAGTTTATTAAGAAAGGTCATATGATCTTTAAGAAACAAGGGCATCGATTCCAATAAACAAATTGGTTCTTTACCAAAGATAAATTCAAGGTTTAAACATTAGATTATACGATGGTATACTACTCGTTCATTAATAAGGTTGACTTCATGGGAAATAATATGATATTGACTTATTTAAAAATTACATTATCATTACATGCATAATGTATATGATTTAACAATTATTTGATTCAAATTGTTGCAGTGGAGACTATACAAATGAACCCACCATGAAGTGGATAGATTTGTGGGCACGTGGAACTCCCCTCGCCATGCATTGCCTGACTTATAAGCTTTACCTTGCAACCCTATTCTCATTGTTCAACAAGGGTTTCGGTCTCTACATTGTTGGGTTCACTGTGGCCATGAGGGCTTGCAAGTGCTCACCTTCAGCTCCAATGTCTGTGCATTTTTTAAGTGTTGTCATTTAGGATGAGAGTCGTGGTGTTCACAGCTCATGATTGAGTTCATTCTTGCCACCAAACCTTGTTGTGTGTGAGGGTATTGTTTACACAGTCAGTAGTTTTAGTGTTGACGTCGTGGTGTGGCCACTGTCACTTCGTGTTCTTGCTCTAGTTGTTGATTTAGCTAGTAATTTGAACCAGCTACCTCCTTCTCAGGTGAATATGAGGTTTGCACTACTCGTGGTGTTGGTATTCCTTCTTCGTGACCTAGGTTATCAACACTCCAGGTAATAAATTGTTTTAAGAAGTTGTAAGCTATAAAGAAATTACAGTTACAATTCTACATTCAGGTTTTTAATTATGATTTTGTTTTCATTTTGCAGGTCATGGTTCGCCTTATCATTTGGAAGGAACCACTTCACATTTGGACCGGCGTTCAGTCTACAGGTAAGCCCCAGTTACAAAGTGGCTCTCCCTGCTTGTACAGACTTAGGGGAAATGTTTGCAATTGCAAGAAGTTACGGCCTTGGTTTTTCCCAGTCTTGGGTTCTTGGTCTTTAGTTTATAATTTTTGTTTTTGTTTTAAACCCTCGCTTACAGCAAGGTGCCTCCAGCTCAATGTCGTGACTTGTAAATTCTCTTTTCTTTACTTAAAAAGATTTTTACAGTGATGTAGGGTTTGATAAAAAGAATGTTAATTTTGATTATTAAAAACCCATGCCATGATATGGGTACTCCGGCCCTTACCTGGGTTTTGTACACTGTTTAAGTTTATTGCCTTTCGGCCTATCAAGCAAAACAATGGGTTTTTAAAAGGATTTCTTTCGAGCTTGGACTCGCTTGCAGTAATGCTATTTTTGTGACTCTGTGTACTTAGGGTTTTTACCTTATTTTCCTATGAATGAATATTATTATTGTTTAATATATTTCATAATATATTTTTATTAATGTATTAAGACTGTCAGTGAGTCATGGTATAATTTATAAATTTTATTTGTTTACTCAGGAATACGAGCTAGGGTTGTTCCTAAATGAAACCCTTATTAAATAAATCTTTCAGTTTATTTTTAATAAGTTCTATTACTTGTTAAATTTGTTTTTTCATTAGGTTTATAGGTGTGATATGAAAATTTCCAGTAAAACATTACATTTGTCTTTTTCATTTGTCCTTAATGGGCTCTAAATAGTTTCTATTAGTTTAATTGTTTTTAATAAAATAATCCCACAAATTGGATTATAGCTAGGGATGATTTTAAGGAACCATACTTATTTAAAAGTGTATAAATGTTGGCGAATATTACCAATTCTTAAAATGCCAACTATAAAATCATTGGCGATATTTTTCAAAAAATATTTTAATTTCCAAGGATTTTATATCGTTTATATAATATTTTGGTGAATTTTAAGGTGAAAAAATTTTACCCCATCAAAATTGGGCAAAACAAAGCTTCAAAAAATGAAAAATGGCGAATCTTTTTTGGGAGAAAAACATGGAAAAATATCCCACTGGGCTAAAATTCACCCCTAAAATTATCCCTGATTATAGATTAATGTTTTTATTTAAAACAATAAATTTAATATAGGGTTTCGACCCTGTAGTTACTCTTGCAGGTATAAACCTGTTATGGAACAGTTCTTTACATAGATATATATTTATTTTTATACTGGTTATTATCGTATTCTTATTGTTTTTATCTACTGAAATGATAGAAAGAATTTTACTAGAGTTATTTGAAAGATAAACATAGATTCTGAAACAAGTTTCTTATTGATAAAATAAATACTTTTCATAATACTCTCCTTAGTTAATAGTAACTGTTAGTCTTAGTTTATTTAATATTATTAGTAAATAAACTATATAATTAATAGTTTATTTCTTTACTAAATTGAATATAAACAAAACAACTTGATTGTGATTCTTCTACTACATTTGCAAATAGTTACTAAATAAACCTAAAGGAATATATAAATAACATAACATAGTTTATCCTCCAGCATATTTTAAAATAAAAAGAAAATAATCTACTATTTGTACACACAACATATTATCTACTCGAATATTTTCTTAACATAATAATCCTTCTACATGTACTAGGTTACTGCTATTTCATTATCAGCATATTTACATAAACAAAAACATAGATAACCAGGTCATTATACTTTTTAATTATAACCTGCATACTGAAATAAATTACTCTGCTAATATGAAATGCAGAACCACATCTATTCTATTCAGTCTCTTAACATTTTCTTCATCTACTTTAAATACTCTGGCTGTTTTGGAGTACAGTCCGGTCCTTCTGGGCATGGAAAAACACAGATTAGAATTATTTTCCATCTATTTCACATTCATTCCTTCAATAATCTAAAGAATTACTAACTCTAACATTTTACAACTAAATATTTAACATTCATTCAGCAGTGAGATTCACATTTAACTATCTAACACAGTAAAATAAAAGAATGAAGAACCTGATTAGGATGGACAACAACAGCGTTAAGAGGTTGTTCCTGCCTACCAACTCCTAGAGATCTCTCAAACAACGCTTCCTCAGGACCCCCGAGCCTATTCCTAGTCTTCTTGGCTGAGAACTGGTGGAGCAAGCAAACAATAGACTAGTCCAATGACTCAGTAAACACTCTACACTCAGCAGTAAGATCCTTCAGCTAAAAAGTTGCACTAGATCACTTAGCAATTAACACCTCAAACTCTTTCCACAATTCCCTTCCATTGAATTTCTCTGAAGTACATTCACCTGAACGATCACTTCTCTAGAATGAGCAGCCTCAGCTCTCTTCAATGGGTATTTTTATAAATATTGCCTAGGTCTTTTGGGTCAGTTATCATTAATTGATCCACCTGCTCTAATCCCACTTTCTTGGGGGATCATGACCCCAAATGTAGGGAGGTTGCCACCTGCAACAGTTGGAAGTGGTTTGAGGATGCTGCCACATGTCTATTTGCTCTCCACCCAGTCTCCTCCACCAATTCAACAAGTAAACAGTCTTTTAACAGCTCTCCTAAGTGGTTGTCTCCACCTTTATTTATTTATAATTAAAATATTCAAAATTTCATTAAATATCCTTGACTCTACCGAGTTATTAATTACAACTTAGAATTAAATTTAACATATTGTCCTCAAATAATATCAAATAATATAAAATTGTTTTTTTGCAAAATTGGGGCATGTGACACTTCCCATAATACAATCCTCACCATATAGATCCCTCACATAGCACAAAATCACCATTCTATTGTTCATAAAATATGATACCTTCATTCAATACAAGAGATTGATTTGAAAGCATATCTACTTCAACATTGTACTCTCTAAAAATATGTTGAAAATTTATCCTTGAAAATTGATTATGAGGAAGCTTGATTTTTTGTTTCCACCCTTCAAGAGTGACCACCTTTAACTATCCTATTTGGAGTTCCCAATCAATTGCCACTTTTGAAGGCAAATGAGTAACTTATTTATAGTTTGCAAAAAATAAAAGTCCCCATAGAGCAAGCAAATCACCATGATTACTAGTTCCCATTCCAACATTCATCATAATTTTTATTTTATGTGAAACACCAAGTTTCAAAAGAGAATCTGCTCCACAATTTTGACCATTTTCTTGTGAGGTCCCATCAAAATATCTTATAGGACAAGTTCATTGAAAAGAGGGAGTTGAAGATATTATGAAACCTCTACCATGTTTATCTTCCTTCTCCTAATGAATTTCCTTATAAGATCCAATAGCTTTAAGGCATATTTTCCTTTCATTCAAAAATAACACCATTTCTAAGATTCCAAATCTTCCAATAGAGAAAGCAGGGAATCTCCTTACAACCCTTTGCCCCTTAGCCACACCCCTTAAAATTGAGTCTTAGTGACTATGAATCACACTCCTGAGTAATGTTAACGATGGAATTCACCGTCTTCCAAAACTATACTTGTAAGACGACAATGAATTAACAAATGATCAATAGGTTTAGCTACATTTTTACATAAATAAAATATATTTGGGCCTAGTCTTCCCCTCTTTAAAATCTTATCCCAAGTAAGGATCCTATTTTCCAACAGAATCCAATAAAACAATTTGATTTTAAGTGGGACTTTCTATTTACATAAATAATTATACCACCAACAATTCCCATCTTAAAATGGTTAATAGAAGATTACTTCATTTTTTTTTTTAATAGCCACCTGACCAATCTTTTCATTTTAGGAACAAGACAAATTATCCTCTTGTTCATTAAGAAAAATGCCACTCCTCTGTAGAAATTAATGATATATATATATTCCATTCATTTTCTTATGCTCCCTATAATCTGAATTCCTAAGATTATTTCCAATTCTTACTACCGAGTCTTCCCTCTCCTCCATACCCAACTTGTACTAATACCTGCAAACCTTTGACTTTGAGAGAGTTTACAAGGTTGTTTGATAATTTTAAAAAACTTGCTCTCCCAATATAAGAATCCTATCCAATTCTAATACAGTTTTCATTACTTGGTTTCCATGATAGCCAGTCACCCAAAATATGAAAGAAACTAATAAGTCAATTCTAAATATTTGAGACCCCTTTTACCTTCTTATTATTTGTCCTTATTCAATCAACAACCAATCTATGCTTTAGGTATTTCTCTTTTTTATAACCCTACACTAAAAACATTGCAATAATAAACTCCTCCAAATACTTTAACTACCAGAGCTTGACCAAAATAAAGGATAATTTAAATTCCACATCCACCTTTTTTTCTTAGGTCTATCTAGTTTATCATATCTCATCAAGTGGATTCCTTATTTCTTCTTGTTTCCTTACCAAAGAATCTAAAAACAACTTTCCTAATATTTTCTAAGATTGATTTTGGAATATTTTCCAATGTAAGCCAATAGACAAGAAGGTTTTCAACACCAATTTTACTAAAATCAATCTTCTACCCAATGAAATCCATCTGAAGTTCCAATTTCTTATTCTTTTTTCCCAACATCATAGCCACAGGTTTCCCCAACATGTGGCTATGATCATCTGAGATGATCTTAGGAATGTGCCTAAACACCTCCCTTTGAGCTTCTTCTCTGTCTCCTTCCGTGTCCTTCATCAGATTAGCAAAATATGAGTTTAGTGTGCTTTCTATCTCTTCTTGGGTCTTGGCTATGCCTCCCTCCTCTATCATCAATCTTTCCATTCTACTCCCTTAATGATGTTTAATAGCCTATTTGTGAAAAAAGCTCGTATTTCATTCGCCCTCTTGGATCCATTTGACTCTGGATTTCCGGTTCCAATATACTTCCTCTTATTGTTCTCATTGGCTGAATTACTGCAGCAGCCTCTTTTCTTGAATCCATAACTCCTCCAAGAAACCCGTGCTCATACCTTGAGCCTGGTTCACTTGCATCTTGCAGTCCAGAGCTTGTTTTGCTTGGAAAATATTGCAAAAGGACTCCTTGTTCCATTTTTTAATGTTGTTTTTAAGAAGATTGAGTTTATGTTGGAATTGGTACATCCGAGTACCTCTGATGTGTGGGGATTCCTCCCACAATTCACATAATTTCTCAGGGAAGTCTGTCTGAAGTAGCCAGAACTTTTCAAATCTGAAGGGTCTACGGGGTTTTACCCCCAGGTTTTCCCATTCAAGGTTGATTGCCCAATGGTCAGAGCCTGCAGGTGGGAGTACAACCGCTCTTAACTCTTTTCCTGCCATCATGATGGATTCAGAGATTAAAAAGCGATCAATCCCACATGCTATCCCCCTGTCTCCAACTCGTTTATTATTCCACGTAAAAATACCATTAGAAGTTCTTACATCTATCAGATCAAGGGTTTCTATTAAATCATTGAAGCCCACACGTGCAGGGTTTAGGTTCTGTATACCACCTTTTTTCTCTTCAAGATTTTTGATCAGGTTGAAATCTTCGCCAAGAATCCATGGTTTGTCTTCAGAGGTTTTCTTGATAAAAGAAAGAGAATCTAGAAAGGACAATTCTGCTCTACCCTAGGAGAAACGTAGATATTGGTAAACAATCCTCTGATTCTTGTGCCTAAAATGTGGAAATCAATAGATAGAGAAAAGGGTGTTGCTACAAAACTTGAGAGTTTCACCTCCCTAGGGTTCCACAAGATGCCAATCCCTCTGGTTGCCCCTTTGGAATCAGTCACTACCATCTCACCTCCCTTCCAAATTTTCTCAGAAATACTTTTTAGCTCTTCTTCCGAGCACTTAGTTTCTTGCAAAAAGATAATTCCATATTTTTCTTTTTCAATCCTTCTTCTAAGAAGACAGATTTTCAGATCGTTGCAGCAATCTCTAATATTCTAGGATGTGATCCACATTGGGAACTTATTGGGTTTCAAGAGATAGGGAAGCATCTATGGTTGGATACTACCCCGAAGCCACCAATTGCACCCCTACTGCTTTGATTATTTGGACATTTCTAGGCCTCCCCTGCTTTTCTTTTTTGTTTTCTTTTCTCCATCCGGTTCTTTGAGGGATTTAATTGTTACTCCCAAGAACTTCATATTTTTTTCCTTGATTATTGCCTTCTCCAGAAGAGAAAATTGTTGAGGGACGATCTAGGATGGGGTCTTATCTGAGCATGCAGCTTCAAGTCCATCCATATCAAGATCTCCTATCTCGATATCATCATTTTATGGCTCCATTACCTCTATAGATGCCTTGGCCAGCTCCTGGTGCATCTTTTTGGGTCGTTCCTGATTATTTAGATTTGGTTCCAAATCCTTCTCCTGATGGTATTTAGTCTCGTCAGTTTGCTAAGTTTTTTTGTTACTTACCTTGTCATCTTAGAGGATCTCAAACCTGTTCTAAGTTTTCACCCTTTTGTTGATATTAGGTCCCGATATCTTTCTGGCTTGTCTTTTCTTGGTCTGGGTTTTGATGAAACCTTCAACATCTTGATTTCCTTGGTCTTTCTTGCCTCTTATCCTTTTTTTCTATGGGAAGTCCTGAAATAGATGTCCATGCTCATGGCATCTTCTGCATATGAATGGGATCTCTTCATAGTCTATAGCCTGAAACCACTCCTCATTCTCCAAATATTTCATATCTTATTGGATATGAATATGGTCCTCTTTAAGGTGATCAATCCAATGTAATCCTTTTCTGAAAACAGTGGAGGGAAGCTCCCAGAACAGGAATCCCTAGTTTTCCAATTTCCTCTATAGAAATGCCTGTTTTTGTTTCTACATTCTCTCTAAAATTACTGCTCCTCTATGTCTGCAATTTTGTACTGCATTATCCTCATGTGTCCTCTTTCCAAAAAAATAGGTTTGAGAGGAATTGGTTTCACCATTTGGTACTTATGATATTTTTCCTACGGTGACTTCTTTTAGGACTGTTCAGAATAGCAAACTTGTATGGACTTCCACGTGTCACGGTTTCACCTTCAGGATCTGAAAATTTTATCACAAATAGTAACGTCAATTCCCTATCAATAAAATCTTGCGAAATTCCATTTGGACCTTCTTATCCCGAGATATAGAAATTCTCCCTAGGTGTCCTGTCCACGGATGAATCCTAGAAGAGGATGGAACTTGATTTGGAGGAATCATATCTCCTAGAATATAGTGATTCTAAGGCTGAAAGTTTTACAGATGGTACATTAGGATTATATCTTTGGCCTGTGAAAATTTCAGCCCCTAAGACTTCTTGAATCCCGAGCTATAGCGAATGTAACAAAACTACCAGTTTTAGTATTTTAGGGTTTTTCAGGCCCGAGGTCAAACTAGGGTTTGACTTTCCTGGAGTTTAACTCAACCAAAAACTTCCACCTTGGTCTCTAAAATTATATTTTGATGAGGAGAAATATCGTATGCAAGTTTTAAATTAAACTACGCAAGAGGAATATATCAACAAGTGGTCGGATTGGTCACATTATTGTAATTTTGGTCCAATTTAGTTAGGAAGTTATTTATATGTATACCATTTTGTAAAGTTACAAACCTATAAATAGAGTTAGAACTGTAGTAGTAAAGCATCCAATCGAAGGATATCATAGAAGAGAGATCATCTTACCGTAGAGCATACCTTATCTTTGGTCTATCTTGCGAACTATTTTCTGGGTTTGGTATGAAGCTGTCGACTAAGGGATGTGTCTTGAAGATGTATTTTGACATGTGAAGGTAATGTGATAAGAATGTTGCTAGAAAATCCCTATTCTCTTTGTCCCTGAAGTGATCTATGATATTTTGATTATTGCTTCTCCGGTTAATTGATGTAATCTGAATGATGCGATATGGATGGTTAATATGTTGTGATATTATCTCTTAATGTTTTATTATATTAATAATGAGAAGTATTTGCATGGTGAATGAATTCTTGCATGTCGATCTATTTCCTGAATAATTAAATGATGTGATATTAGATCTGGTGCGAATGATGGTAGATAGGTGAATGATAAGATTAAACAATGTTATGGATCTCTAAGTGGTATTGCAACCGAGAGAGACTAAGTGTGCAAGTCCTCTTCCCTTCTGTGAAAGCATGGTTCTTGCAGGCCTCCCTCAAACATCTCAGGTGAGACTTGATCTGCTTTGCAAGTGTTGCTAGATAGGGTAAAACCCATCTATGTCGGTGTTTAGGGAGATTGTGTTGAAGGGTGTCAACAATGTGTGAACCCCTGTCGATTGGAGTGTGTCATTGTCAGGACCATAGTGCGAGGACTAAGAGGACATGTTGTGGCACCCAACAAAATCGAAGATCCAGGACTTGTTCGATCAGAAGTCCTGAGAGTTTGCAGCAGAAGAAAACCAGAGTTCTAGACTAACAACAGAAGAGTGGTTGGGAAGGCATATCTAATTTGATATTCACAAATATTTATTCGTTGAGTTCCTGATTATCTTGTATCAGTGGCTAGCGTAACTTACCTTCCAGAAAATAAATTTCCAAGGAGGAAAACCTACTGACTGGACCCCTGAGCAGATTTAGCGTCTAAAAAGGGTAAACAATAGGGCATCAAGGGCTGTTGAAGTGTTGATTGACAACATTTTGGAAGGATACACCACTCCATTTGATGTCAAAACATTCAAATCCTATAGTGACACAGAAAGGGAATTCTTCTAGGGACCAAGAGGAAGGTTTCTACTGTCTCTATAATTGTGGATTAAAATGCTCATCTATGAAAAATGAATATTGAAGATGAACTACGACGAGTAAATCCCTGGTGTGCGGAGGTCATGGGTACTATGGATATGAGGATTGGATGGAATGATACGGGATAGATGGATGGGATTTACGATGAAAATGTGAGGGAAGTCGAGGAAGAGTGTTGTCTTCTCTGAAGTGGGGTGAGGTTCTGACAAGAGAAGAGGTAGAGGACCGAGGAGAGTCTTGGTGTGAATGGAACAAGAAAATATGAGAGAATATCACAAGTGACTAAGTGACCCTAAATCGATAAAGGAGATGATAAGGATAAACCCAACATTGAGGAAGGACCAACCCAAATCCATACCTACACCTCTGTGCATTGCGCCACATTCAGGAAGAAACACCAAATCATCACAAGATTGCTCGAAGTGCCATCACCAAAACAATAATAGCATATTAGTGAACACAAGAAGAAGGCCCAAAATGGTGGGTGACGATGTAAAACTACCTTTTCTCCATGGGAACGGGACTGAATATCCTAAGCAATACTGGTTTCTCTCTTAAGCAAGTACAAGATGAAGACATTAAGAAGGGAAAACTTGCAACAACTTTCTGAGGTTGTGAATTAGATTGGTATATGAAGTTTGTAGAAGTGTCGATAGGGCATCAAAATAAGACTCTATCACATATTAGGACCGGGTTGATTGAAGAATTCTAGAAACCCAAATCCAAGTCGTAGTACATTACTGAATTGAAGGAAATCAAACAATATCCGAACGATTCAGTATGGGACATCGATCAACGATTCAAGATATTGATGGTGAACGTTAGTTTTAGAAAGAGAGATGTTCAACACAAACAATATTTTATCACAACCTCAATGCCACAAATTCGAATTCCATTAATGCAAAAGAAGATTGCAACACAAATTGAGGCTTTGGAAATTGCGATGAAGATGAAGGCTTCACTGATGTGTGAAACAGGGGTTGGAATGAATTATATCCAATCGTAATTGGTGAATCTGTTGATTCAATTGCAATATATCAAGAAGAGAAAGGACATCCGCGAAGAAGAATGGTGTAATAGATGTCGAACAAAAGGACATCATAAAGATAAATGTCTAGACTTATGTGATTAATTACAAGCTGGTGCTCCTAATCCATTGAGTCAAGGTGGATTTCCATGGTGTTGAATCTGTTAGAATAGAGGGCATAGAATCAAGAAATGTGTATATCTCCAAAAGGTAGTATCGAAACTTGCAAATGTTTTCTATAAATTTTGTTGCTCTATTGGTCATGAAGATAAGGATTGTAGAGCATATGATTTGCTCCAAGAAAGGACCATGGATACGTACTTCATGAAATGAGAAGAGCACCAACTAGAAGAGAGGATGCAACCACAAAATCCACCATAGTTTGCTCCATTGCAGCCATTGTACGCTCATATGCAGTACGCTCAATAGCAGCCACAATATACTCAGTCACAGTATACTCAACCGAAGTATATTCAACTACAACCGAATTAGCAGCAACAATAGTTCAATCAACCGCAGTACCATCCACAAGGAGGATTATGTGGGAGATTTTGAGGAGGAGGTATGGGAAAAGGATGTGGACCTGTGCAATGTTATTATTGGGGAGAATTGGGACATTATCTGTGCAATTGTCCAAAACTTCAGCTGCAATGTAACTATTGTACCGCCGTAGATCATACTATTGAATATTGTCCATAGTTGATCATAAAGTGGCAAGCAAAAAATGTCCCACCACCACAAAACTAGAATCAGGCTATGAACTAGAACACGAAAAAACCCGTGATTCAAGCAAAGAATCAGACTCGAGATCCAACGGTAGGGAAACTTTTGGTGGAACCCAGGACTCAACTTGCAGATGTTGGAGTCATTACTCGAGGAGTTGCAACAACGGGAGATGATGGTCCACTCCCATATATTCAATTGGAGGCTCTAAAGTAGGTGCAGTTTGAGGTCGACAATGATAAATTTCACCTACCTTTTATTCGACAATCGTAGAGGGACCACCACGAAGGGTTGAAAAATTGCAAAGTTTCTTTGAAAGTTGTATGTCATTAGCAAAAGATCCTAATGCACTAGCCAAAATAGAAAGTCTTCTATACCGATAAGAGAAGGGGCGACAAGACTCTGCTATGAACTCATTGCATAAGAAGAAAATTGAGAGAGAGATGAGAATTAAATGATGGGTTTCTTGCCTATTTATAAGCGATTAAAAATGCTCAATCATGGTATTTTTAAACCCTCGATCGAGGTCTAAAACCCTCGATTGAGGGTTTATCGAAATCTCGATCGAGGGTTTATCATGACCTCGATCAAGCATGTTATAAAACCTCGATCGAGGTGTTGATACCTTGATCCAGGGTTTAATAAAATCTTGATCGAGGTATGTTTTTTTCGTTTTTCCTTAAATCGCCTTGCCAAAATTTTTAACCCACCTCCATGGATGCACCCACAATCTATAAGAAGAACCAACAGTAGAGAACATAGCTAGCACACTGAGGATTTATGCAGGTTTGGATGGCCGACAGGTAGACCATCAGGATACTTTGGTCGAAATAGAAGGTAAGGTTTCAAACATTACTATTTCAGTTTTGATTGGCCCCAATGCTTGCCGTAGCTATGTATTGCCTAAAATTGTTGAGTTATGTAAACTACAAAAAGTTAAAGATGAGAAACCGTGGCTGGTGCAATTAGCCACGAGTACGAAACAGAATGTTTCTAAATTAGTTAGAGATTGTGAAGTAAACTTGAATGGTTTCCCTGGTAGGATAAATTTGAACATTTGATCCTTAGGATCATACAATGTACTTATTGACATGGATTGGTTGGAACAACACCATGTCATGCTTGATTTCCTACACAAGTCAATCTTGTGTACAGATAGCCAAGGGAATCAAACAAATATTCAAGGAATAACTAAGAAGGTTTCCGTTAGGAGGATATCTTCCTTACAACTAAAGAAGTGCATTAGGAAAGGTTGCAAAATTTTTGCAAGTAAACATCCAGGATGTAGAAGTTGAGAGAGAGCAGCACAACAAGGACTTTCTGGCACTCATAGAATTTATGGATGTATTTCCGGAGGAAATACCAGGATTACCACTGAAACGAGACTTGTATTTTTCCATAGAACTAAAATTAGGGCCAGTTCCAGCTTCAAAATCCCCATACCACATGAGTGCACCAGAATTGGTGGAGCTCGTGTTGGAGTTGCAAGATGTTGATTGAGGAGGGTTACATCTGATTTAGTGTGTACCCTTGGTGAGCACCTATATTTTTTGTAAATAAGAAAGACGGTACGACGCGGATGTACATCAATTACCGCCAACTTAACAAGATGACCATCAAGAACCATTACCCACTCCCTAGGATCAGTGAATTTTTCGATCAAGTCATAGGATCCAAGATCTTTTCAAAGATCACCCTACGGTTCGGATACCATTAGGTACAGATCCGCGATGAATATATTCATAAAACGGACTTTCGGCGCGATACAGCCACTATGAGTTTGGGTTGACCAATGCACCCATGAACATTATGTGTATGATGAACAATATATTCAGTAAATACCTAGATAAATTTTTATTGGTCTTTATAAATGACACCCGGTTTACTCTAAAAGTAGAGCAGAACACGAGGAGCATCTCCACATAGAATTGCAGGTGTTACAGGAACACCAGGTTTACACTAAGTTTAGTAAATGTGATTTTCACCAAAACATAGTTACAGTACCTAACTCACATCATCTCTGAGAAGGGGCTAGTTGTTGACCCAAAAAAGATTAAATCCATAGAGGATTGGCCTACCCCTACTAGTGTCACTGACATTAGGTCATTTTTGGGATGAGTGGGTTACTACCAAAAGTTCATCGAGAAATTTTTGAGGATTTCTTGTCCCATGACCGCTTTGCAAAAAAAGGAAAACAAGTTCTTATGGACGACCAAGTGAGAGGAAAGTTTTCATAAGATTAAATAGCTTTTGAAGACTGCACCAATACTATGAATTGCGGATCTCGATGGGGATTTCATTGTTTGCACGGATGCAAGCAAGGAAGGAATCGAAGGAATACTCTTGCAAGACGATTGCATGATCTATTAAAAATCATGGAATTTAAAGTAACACAAATAAAATTATCCCACCCACGATCTTGAGTTAGTAGCCATTCTCCACACATTGAAGATGTGGAGGCACTACCTCACAGGGAAGAAATTTATTCTAAAGACAAGCAACATGAGTTTGAAGTATCTATTTGATCAACCAAATATAAATTCCATCCAAGCCATATGGTTAGCCTTCCTTAGTGAGTACCATTAAGAGTTAAAGCATATAAAGGGAAAGGAGAATAAAATTGTTGACGCTTTAAGTTGACCAGCTCATATGTTATATGAGGTAACTTTAAGTCAAACTGATTCAGATTTGCATGAGAGGATTAGAACGAAAAATGGAGTAGATCATTTCTATGTTGAAATCCTGAAGAAATTCCAAGAGGACAAGTTGTTTCAACAACAAAAAGAGTATAGGGTATATGAGACTGGACTATTGTGGTCCAAAGAAAGATTGTATATTTCGGAGGGAGAGGACATCAGCTCCAGCATCCTCACAAAATTTCATCGAAAATCCTAATTGAGTAATCCAGGATATCAAAAGATGATATTTGCAATAAAGAATCACTTTTTATGGCCTAATCTAAAGGCCAACATAGCGTTTTTTATCGCAAAATGTCAAGAATGTTAGCTAGTCAAAGCTGAGCACCAACATCCTTCAGGATTGCTGCAACCGTTACCTGTTTTGCAATGGAAGTGGGAGGTCATCAGTATGGATTTTATTACGGGTCTACCAAAGAGAAAGAAGAAAAATGATTCTATCTTTGTATTGTTTGACAAGTTATAGAAAATGGCACACTTCTTCTGAGTAAAGTATTTATACAAGGAAGTTCACATTGCCGACATCTTTTTAACAGAGATATTTAGATTGCATAGGATACCCAAGGAAATGATCTCAGATCGAGACACGAAGTTTACCAAAAACTTTTGGAGATCCTTATTCTCTAGATTAGAGACGCAATTAAACTTTAGTACTGCTTACCACTCGTAGACGAAAGGGAAAATAGAACAGGTAAACCATATTTTGGAATACATGCTTAGGATGTATGTTATGAACAACCCCAAGAAGTGGGAGGATTATCTGCATCTCGCATAATTTGCGTATAACAACGGATACCAGACTTCCACCAAGATGAGTCCCTTCGAGGTACTCTATGGTTGGAAGTGTAAAACACTAGTTACTTGGGATAGCCTGGTGGACCGGCTCATGTTAGGGCCTTATTTACTAAAATACTTTGAACAATTCGTCACCAAGGTCCACCAGAACCTTAAATAATCACAAGATGGCTAGAAGAGTTACATAGATAAGAAAAGGAAATATAATTATTATCAAATTGACAAACATGTTTACTTAAAATTAAAAGAAAAGAGAAGCGCATTGAGCTTGGGAAGGTGCAGAAAGTTGGCACCAAGATTTTGTGAACCCTTTGAGATACTAGCCAAGAGAGGGTTACTAACATATGAATTAGCCTTACCTGCTCATATAAAAGCTCATAATGTTTTTCACACATCCTTATTGAAGAAATATGTATATGATACTAAACATGTTATTGATTGGTACTTGTTACAAGTGGACCCTGAAGGGGAGTTTGTACCCGAACCCCTTCATATTCTAGACAAGAGTGAAGTGTAGCTCCGGAGGCACACCATAGTCAATTTAAAAGCGCAATGGAAGCACTTTGAATCCAATGAGGCTACTTGGGAGAATGAATCCACCATAAGAGAGGCTTACCCTGCCTTATTTCATGATTTCATTCCTAGTCCCTAGAACACCAAGGGTGGTGTTGTTCTAAGTGGGGAGCGTTATAATATCCCAAATTTTGAAGTAACACTTATGGGCATAAGTCCCATCCCATGTGATGTTTCTTTGATGTTTATATTTTGTATATTGGGCATAAGACCCCACTACACATGAGTATGATGATTTGTTTGATATATTGAGCGTAAGCCAATGCATATGTTTTATTTATCATGTATGTGATTGCATGTTTTGGGCGTGGACTGTCAAGCACATGATTGATGAGATGTTGTGTTGAGCATGAGATCTGGAGCACATTAATTTTTTTATGTTTGCGTTGAGTGTGAGCTTTGGAACACATGAGTTTGATGTTTGTATTAAGCATAAGCTCTGAAGCACGTGAGTGATTTGATGATTGTGTTGAGTGTGAGATTTGAAGCACATGAGTATTTGATGTTTGTGTTGAGCGTCAGCTCTGGAGCACATGAGTTATGAAATGATTTTGTTGAGCTTAAAGCTGAAGCACATGAAAAGATAACAATTGAAAGTTTTGGGAATAAGCACTGGAGCATTTCAAATTGATGTTGAGCATAAGCTCTGGAACATCGAATCCTTCGCCATTGTATGCCTAGGTGTATTATACAAGTACATCCTACCATTAGTGTTGAGCGAGAAGCTCTGGAATTGCACTAAGTGTAACTCCCTGTTTTTAGCGTTGAGTGTGGGATCTAAATAACGCTAGGAGTTACTGAAAATTAATTATGTTGAGTGAAAACGACTCTGATAAAACACTGACCTCATCTTACTTATTTTTAAGTTGATTAAATGAAATTTCAAATTTTTGTTTCTCTTTCAACACTGAAGAAATACCACGATATACGGGGTTATCCAACATGCAAGGAGGTTTAGAGCTTCCTAACTTAGTTGACCAACCCTACCTAAAGGTTTTAATAAAAGAAATGATTATAAGCTAAAGAAAGTACCATGTGATTTGGGATCATGCTATATGATACCCAAAGTAAAAATGTTGAACAATGATATATGTATATATATAATTTATATATGTTATGAATGAAAGAGTAAGCATATGTAATAATAATAGTAACTATAAATAATAACTAAAGGACCTATGTATTATTATTTCCTAAAATAATTAAATAAATATTTAATACCCAAAAGAGTCAAAATAGGAACTAGTCAAAGAGTTCCTAAGTTAAGTTAAATAAATATTAATTTCACATAAATCAAGTAAAATATTATTTCAAGAAAATAAATGATTTTTTATCTAACTAAAATTTAAATGTCCTTTTTTCTTAAATATTGTCTATAAATACCCAATACAAAGAAAGGCTTGGGGATCCCATGCTATTCTATTTGATCATTATTCTCTTAAGAATTTTGGGAGATCATTTTCCAAACAGATAAGCAATCTGGTACAAAACCTGATATTCCAGATAGGTGAAGCCTTTCCTTTAGGATCTCTAGACTACTTTCATGTTGGAACCAACTTGAGGTGATCTAGATCGATACCAGGAATGGTTTTGGATCATGTTTGGGTGGAGCGTGGTAGTTCCCAAGTTATTCAGTTGACAGATTTGAGGTCAGAATTGTCTACGTTCTTATTAATTATGTTCACTTGAGTGTGCAGGGTTCTAGCCATTGAATAACTAAAAATTGAAGGTATGAGGTTTTTACCTTCTCTACATTTCTTACAAATATTATTAAAGTAGGGTTTATAATTTGGAATTTAAATTTGTACATTAACTATATGCTTCAACTAGGTTTTCATTTTTTTATAGAATCTTAATCTGAACTATCTCTACATAAAACTCTAGGGATAGATTTTATGTTACAGGTTTATTTTTAGCTTATATATTAAACTTGGCCATTATTTTTCCTAGATAGGAATTTTATAGTTTATATTCTTTTAGTATTGTTTTCAAACATGCATATCTTAGATTTTAAAACTCTATCCATTCAAATAGACTTGCTGTTGAATTTTTTCTCAAACTTTAAATGTAAAGTAAACTAGAGAATTCATTAAACTAAACCATTTATAAAATTGTAAATATATAAAAGAATAAACTAATATCTAACTCATTAATATGGAATAGTTTTTAAAAATGACTAATAAAGTACAATCTGAAGGTAACAAACTAAATAGAGATGGAATCTCCTAGACCATTAAAATGAAACTCTCAACATAAATGCAAAATGCTGGTAGATTTCGTTATACTAGTGAGTATGCTTTTCTTTCCACATTTTAATTAAAACATAAACATATTAACATAATACCAACCAAAAATTTACATAAACACTACAAACCATGCTATGAAAACATAAACATTGCTAAGTATTATTAACCCATCCTATCCATCGAATCCTATCCAGGATTGAATGTGGGATTTCACATATATCATTTCAAATCTTTTAACCCATCCCAACCATTGAAACCCACAAATTTTTGGATGTAGGTCGATACACGTGTTCGTATCAAACAACTAAAATGATAAACAAGTGAATTAAAATAACTAATGCATAAACAAAATTATCAAAATAGATTCATTCCTTGTGCATCGCGCTAGTGGAAACTCATCTACGAAACCATGAAATTACATTAACGATACTAGGAAGCATGTTCTTACACCTCTGTTAATTTTAAATTGAAAAACATCTAGGATCGAATCCTATGAGATTCCCAAACCTAAACTATCAAACCACAAGTCTATTTCATTTAACAACCCATGATCGAATCCTATAGGTTCCAACAACAAAACAAAAACGTTGTGATTTACACATTAAGGGTTTTGCCTCTCAGGCTTCCCAAAAGGACTTCATTATAACCAATAGTTTAAACAAAACAGAGCTATGCTATATACATCAAATGCACAGTCACATTATAAAAATATAAATACATAAATACAGGATGCGTATCCACCCCAAGGGTCGAGCCAAGCTTCATGCTCACGGCCTTAAGGTAAAACCCATCCAAAAAATTTAATAAAATCATACATCCACGATTTTATCCACACAACACCACAATAATCATCATTGCATAAAATACACAATCAAGCTATCCATGGTGCCATTTCAAGCAATGGCACTAAGATTATAAAGAAATGCATCATAAAATTTAAACACATAGCTTCCATTAAATAAAACCCATTACAGAGCATTGCAAAATGATGAATTTATACACAGATCCAAAACAAGACTTATAATATCAAGTTCTTATTTCCCAAACATTTACATACGACAAAGCCATGGAGAAGACTACACAGTCGCATCCATTGGTTACACAACAACTATCAAACCCCAACCAACAAAACCACACAGCGATACATTTCCCCACCCAGAGTTTGAAACCTATGTCAAACAAACACATGGTAGTAAGGGCCTTGCCAAGTTTCAGGGATTACCCGTAGAGTGATTACACAGGAAACCTATGGCACCACCATCAAACCACGATAGATCCATGCTCTCTCACTTGTACAAACCAACACAATTTTTATCAGGAGTATGCAAGAAAAATCGAAATCAAACTGAAATATTACATTGTGTATACCAATGAATTTGCTTACTAATGAGAGAGAGGGAAGGATGTTGAGTTGCGCATCATGCCACAAGCAAGCAAGAAAACCCTAACTAAAACGAGTGAAATACCAAATGAAACAAATTCCAACCCTACCCAACGCTTGAGGCATTTTGATTGCGCTTCCCAAGAAGCATTTAAGTCACCACCCTATCCACCACTATCAATCAAATCAAAAACCCATAACTCTATAGTTTCGTTCACATCATTGTTCCATAGTTCACCACCCACCATGTGTTAAGCCCTAAAACCCTCAAATATTAACTTAACACAAGCTTTCGATGGCATATGGAATATGCCATACCCATAAACCCTTTTACCATATAGTTTTAAATTATATATTACAAGGCCATTGATGTTTCAAACCTTAAGAATAAAAATGTATACCATAAACTTTATAACCATGAAAATTTAAATCTCATGAACCTTATTTACATAGCACTTAGGTATAGTTTAGGCCTAGGACTTAGTCCTCTTTTCACCCAACTATGAACATAAATAGTGTATTATAGATGTAGTGTTGTAGACGTAGGTTATTTTTATTTTCCATTGTCATAGACAGAGTTCACTGATGATATAACCTACACAAGTGTAGGAGCCTGCATTAGTTCATGACAAACTAAGTAATCCCCTTAGAAATAGGAATCCTTACCTTTCCAAGTGGTCCCTTAAGGGATAAAACCCTGCCACTCCACCCCTTGACATGCAAAGGCAAGTCATCCTCTTATGAATAAAACCATAAATGAATTTAAATACATATAAAATAAAGTAAAATATAACATAATGTAAGGGTCAACAAATGTCCGCAACTAGTAGACAAGTAGAGTAACCATACAAACAAGTCCAAGGTGATAGAACAACATGACGTAAACACATCATCATCAGAAAGGAAAAAACATAGAGAGAAAAACAACTTACAACACTTAGGTTCAGTATACAACCAAGTTTTATTTTGTAGAAGTTTTAAACAATGTCCTTGAATTGTAGTGTTTTATTAGCCTACAAATTATTATTTTTTATTACGAATTTTAGGGACAGTCCAATGTATCTTTTCCAACTTTAATAGTTCATATTCATTAGAGGAAATTTCAACTCAAAATGGGCCTCCTAAAAGGAATTAATAAAATAATAGTTAAAATAATAAAATAATATTTATTAATTTTGGAGGAAGAAAAGAAAAAAACTACTTTTTTGTTTGTATTTTTGACATATATCCCCGTGTTTTTACTCAATTTTCGATCAAGAGAGCTCGTTGGATGCAGAATTAAATTCCGCATCCAATGAGTACCCCCTCAGCATACTTTTGATGGACCCTACTACTCAAAAAACAAGAAATACTTGAAAAAACATGATGATGACATCATCATCACATTTTTTCAAGTATTTCTTATTTTTGGTGTAGCGGGGTCCATCAAAAGTATGCCAAGTGGGTACTCATTAGATGCGGAATTTAAATCCGCATCCAACGAGCTCTCCCGATCGAAATTTGAGTAAAAACAAGGGGAGATATGTCGAAAATACAAACAAAAAAAATAGTTTTTTTATGATACCTATCCCCAAATTTATATTAAAAAGGTGTTTAAGACCTATACGGTATTTCAAATTTAAAACAATTTCTTTGGATAACACATGATGACATGGAATTTGAATCAAAGTTAAAAGGCCCATTTTGAGTTGAAATTTTCTCTAATGCTAGAACAGATCTTATGAAATGGTACTTGGGTTGTATATCTTTATTATTCTAATTAAATTTTGAGTTGTTTGCAATATGAATGGCACCCTGGCTGTCACTATACAACCTACTATTGTCCCACTTCTTACCCAGTTCCTCCATGAACCTCTACAACCAAATCATTTCTTTACTATCCTCTGTAGTAGCAACGTACTTTGCTTCCATTTTTGAAATTGAAACAACCTTTTGTAGTTTTGAAATCCAACTTATTGTTGTTCCACCTACAGTAAATACATACCATATGGTGCACCTCCTATTTTCTTCCATATTTGTGTCAACATATCCCGGTAGAACTATGTCTAAACCTCCGAAACATAATGCATAAGAAGTGGTACCTATTATATAACTAAGAATCCACTATAGTGTCGCCCAATGCTCTTTACTTGTATTGTCCATATTCTTACTCACAATTTCCACTGCATGTACAATATTTGGTCTTGTGCACATCATGGCATACGTTAAGCCACCAACTACTAATGAATAATGAACCTAGATATGTATTATATCTCTTCCTATGTCTTGGGAAACATCTCCTCACTTAATTTGAAATGGTTGGCCAATGGTGTACTAACTTGTTTTTCATTCTTCATTCTAAACCTCTCCAACATCTTTTCCATGTACTCACATTGAGACAATGTCAATTTGTGATTTTTCCCGACTCTTGTTATTTTCATACCAAGTATTGTTTTTCATCATCCAAATCCTTCATTGTAAATAATTTAGCTATTTTCCTTTTGAGCACATTTATATACTCCATGTTAGACCCCACAGCAAGCATGTCATCCACATACAATAATAAGATAATATATCATCCATTGTCTAGCCTCTTGAAATAAACATAGTGATGAGAATGACATCTACTATAACCATGTTCTATCATAAACTTATCAAATTTAAATACCACTGCCTAAAATCTTGTTTCAGGACATGCAAGCTCTTCTTCAACCTACAAACCATATTATCATTCCCTTTGACCTCATAACCCTGTGGCTACTGCATATAAATCTCTTCCTCCAAATCCCCTTGTAGAAAGGTTATTTTTACATCTAATTGTTCAAGATTCAAATCTTCTACCACGACTAAACTTAAAATAGTCATAATTGAAGTCATTTAAAAACATAAGAAAATATTCCATAAAATTCTATACCTTTCTTTTGTGCAAACTCCTTTACAACAAGTCTACCCTTGTACCACTTCTTTCCTCCATCTTTGTTCCGGAGAAAACTTCCTATGGCTTGGGGTACCACAACAGATAGAGTAACTGCAGAAATCAATCCATTCCCATATGCAAGAGAAATAAAACATATAACACTAAAGGATCTCGAAACATACCTTATTCTATATGGCTGATCTAGATCCCCATTGAGCTTTTCCAATCTCGCTTGTATTAGCAATTTTCTCTCTCAACAATCAGTAAACAAGACAAGCATGCTATATAATGGTGTTAGACCTACTCTAGCATATATAATCAATAACATATAAACATTTAAAAGCATATATGGATTCAATATTCATTTGAATACACATTATTGGATAGGAAAAGATATCTCTATTAATATAAATCAGAGATTACAATAGTGACAACCTATGTCGACACGTCTGCGAACCAGAGAAACTGAGGCCTCCACCTGGTCCTCCACCAATTTAATCCTCTATCTCTCGATAGCAAGCTCACAAGCAAAGGAAATCTTGGGAAGAACAAAAAGTGCTCCAAGGGACAAAGGGATGCAGAGTCAAGTATAAGCTTCGGCAACAATGGACTATAGTTTTCTTGCTCTTCAATTCCTCCCCTTTCAATGTATCTAAAGGGTTCCTTATATAGTGCTTCAATGGGGTAATGGAAGGTTGAATCCAAGCGATCTCAAGGAATATATAAGGCCAAGAGACAAGTGACTCACTCCACATCAAGGAAAACTCCAAAACAATTTGGTCTTTTGCACACATCCCGATGTACATGGGTTTGAGGGTCAAATCCGTGTATATATGCGAGAATAGGTTTAAAAGTCATGTATGACAAATAATGCATGTTTTTAGGGATGATCTTGGAAACATCAAAGGTACAAAAATGGTCCATGTGGTCCAAAGAGTCTGCACAGGGACAGGGAAGGCCATAAATGTGTGATCCACCATGTATGGTAAAATCAGCTGTAACAGATGCCCCCTGATGTGTGAGGTCAGAGGGGTGATACGATGGCCGAAATACATTATAAGTCAATCCCAGAATTGGAGTGATGAAGAACTAGGTGGAAGAACTAGCCATCCAACAGTATAATACAATAATCAAACTTTGCACATGACTGCAAGTACATACAGTAGTCCCAGATATATAAGAGTACAATTGCCATGAATAGGCATGATACAAAATATGACATGTGTGGTCATCACCACGTACAATATAGATAGATCAGAATCTCCATGATGAAGATATACAAAGGATAATGATATCCATGAAAGCTGAAGATATACAATGGATCAAGATCTCCATAATGGCTGAAGATATCTGGCGTACACTAGAACAAGTCACAAGAGCTGAAATCTCATGAACACTAGCACGATCAAGGAGGTAGCACGATCAAGGAGGTAGCATATATAAAAATGCCACCAATCTGGAAGGTCTTCTACACAACCCACTATGAGTACATGTCCTACTATGTGAATAAAGGTGTCGAGGTCGAACATAGTAGTCCATCGTCTAATTATTGGTCATTAATGTATACCGTTAACAGACGCGAGATCACCCACACATAATGAAAATGGGAATCAAGGTACTAGAGTGCAAACTAACAAGTGTGAATAAATGTGTTGAGGTAGAACACTTGAAAGAATCCATCGATCATGGGACATTAATGTATTCCCAAAACTGTTGATTGCGAGACAACCTGCCACTGATGACTGCAAGTCTCAAGGCACTCAAAATGACTCTAGATTCCTATCCCAGAATAAATGATATGAATTCGATAGGATGAAATCTGATAGAAGGAGGGCATTAAGGCATCCCTCATCATCCAACACAAGGCACTCAGCAAAGTTGTATAATGTGGGAGGACTCAATCATAATGTGCACGAACCAATATCAGTACCGGGAATGGCCAACATGCAAAGTCAAGAGAACTGAGGAATGGTTGACTCAGGTTTCAACTTCCTTCGAACAAGGGCATAAAGGAAAATGGTGACTGAATGTAGGCAACATAGACTCAATATACAAAATTGGGGCATCTTTGCGACATAGGAGGCATCAAAAGAGGCTCCATAGGGATTGGAAGCTTAACTAGTCGGTGGAGATAAACTCAGAGAAACGAGTACAGCTCCTAAAGTCAAACTATTAACCCAACCAACGAACGTGACACACAGTGCTCTGTTCGAAGGAGACACGACTCGACTGCTGCCAAAGATAACATCTTTTCATGTCTAACTTTTTGGTTTTTTTTGGACTTTTTCAAATATTTTAAAAATATTGAAAAAGAATAAAAGTGCTTTATAGTTACAAACTAGGAGGAGATGAGTTTCAAGGGGAAAACAAACTAGTTCCAAGTAGTGGAATGTACCTATGCTCAATGCAAGGAAACATGTCTAGGATAATGACACTCGGGGAAAAGTCCCCTCCCAGTAAAAAATGGGAAATCAAGATGCAAAAGATATGTAAAACGGCTCTACTTGGCTAGACATGAGACATTCTCGGGCTATATGGATAATAATCAAAGTTAGGAAAGCCGACATAAGGATCGATAAGGCAAGCAAAACTCATGATAATGCAATTACAACTTGCCATAAGGGAGTCCTGGGGAAAAGGCCAGCAAAAAGATCAAGAGGAGTATGAGGCTCTTGCGCAAAGTCATGGCGATACTATACAAAGGACTCCCACACCCTAAAGGAAAAATTTCAACATGGGCGACAAATGCAAAACAGGAGCTAACTAGGGCACCCATTTATGGTCAAGATCTACCATTCACATCATGTCACTTCTAAAAGCAACAAGGAGGTTCCGTGACAAGATAGAATGGGTTCATACCTAATGTTATAATGAAATGGTCATAAGGTCATGCAACATGCAAATGAATGTGAAACCTAACCTATATTCCAATTTGGACATAATACCTGAAATCAACACGAATGGGTCAAAACCACTGTCAAACTGCGCTCAAAACAGACTCCTACATCATCAAATTAGTCCAAAATGGTCAGAAATGGTCAAAACTATGGAAAGTGGGTAAAAAATGTCTAGAAATAGTAAAAAATTCAAAAATTCCATATCATTTGAAATTTTTACCCATTTGAGCTCAAAACTTCCAACGTGAATTTCGAGAGCATCGTCCGTCGAAATTCAACATTGTTTGTTCCAGGTAACTCCTCATGTCCTCCTCTTCCCATTTCATGGAAATTTTTTCAGTTTCCATAGTCAATTTTATTTTCTTGGCCAATCTAAAGTAGGCATTTTGGCCCACAGAGATATCGGGGTTTTTTTCGCGTATATGGTGTTAGCACTGAGAATGTACCCAGGTTGTAAAAGGTAAAATCCAAGGTAACAGCAAAACCACTTTAGAAAGAAACTGATGTTTTCTTCCAGAGAGGGATCTCTCAATACAGATTTAACAGGACCAGATATAAAAAAACATTTAAAGATTTGTATGTATGGCTGAAACAATCACATAACCATTGGGCATGGAGTCACATACGTATAAAGATATCACAAAGACATATACATGAAATTCATCAAAGGCAAGATAATCACTTCATCACAGTCGTTCTATTTAATCCAGGTGAAACAAAAGAGTCAAGGAAACAACCCATTAATACAGAGCATCAAAGATGAATTCTATATCAATTTTGGCAGAAAAATGTATAAAATATCTGAAATGATGACTAGAGCATAAACATATGAATTCTAATCACCCAACGCTGTATTTCAGATATGAAGAAGAAACAAAATGAAGTGTTACACTGGGAAAATACGATCACAAAAGAAAGAGGCACATACTGTGAAATCAATGACACAGTAATCTCAGATAAAACCTCATGCATTCACTTTGTTACTCAAAATATATGTTCTCCAAAATCATTCCACAACATGATGGGTTCCAACCCCCATCCCCTAAAAAAGATGCCAATATATACATAAAATAATAGATCTTCCAAGAAGATTCATAACTGAATGATCAGCTTAATTTAGAGTATTGTAACTAAACCCCTAACTTCTAGGAATAAATTACAGCTCCAATCCTAACAGATCATAAAGTAAAAAACAACTTGATAATAGGTCTTCGCCCAGTCAGCTCCATGCCTTCGCCCAGTCAGCTCCTCGGTGTACAACGCCTGTCTCTATGAATGAAGTATGTATTTCATTTTTCCAAACCTCTCTACGGCTTTCCACCATTCTGCACTTGGGGTGTCACATTCCATCATCTCTCTGATTGATACTTCAAGCTCCATGTAAGCTTCATATGACACCTTAGTAAATCCTTTTCTGACAATCAGGAACTTTGGTAGAATATCAAAATCCTCTGTCAGTTTATCCACAATAGTTTTCCCTGTTAGGCCTTTTTCCAAGTCATCAAACTTGGAATGGTCCATGCGACTCTGAACTAGCAAGTTGTGATAATGCTCTTGAGAAAATAGTCGCCCTTCTGCGTCCCAAAAGGAAGGAATACCATCCTCGAATAGCTCCTTGAAAACCTGCTTGAAGTTATTAACCTGTGCAGCCATTTCATCAGCTCGGTCCTGGATCGTCTTCATTAAATGATGTTTGTGGATAAATTTCTTAGCCCACAGCACTATGGATATCCTGTCTTTTATCCCCATATCATGTAATTTCTGATATGTCAGTGAATTTAAAAAGTTTAGCGCATTCTAAGCTGTGGTGAGGGGCTTTCTTTCCATATGTTCATTCACTAACTTTAATCTTTAGTGGGCCAAATTGATCAAAATATTATGATCATCAACGAAATTCAGATAATGCCCGAATTTGGTAATTTCTATAGATAGGGTGTCCCAAATAATGTGTTTTGCTCCTTGGAGGGGACCCTTACCTATGTTTTTCTCCTTCAATTCATTGAACTTCTTCTGCAGCTGATTCCTGTCCTGTAATATTTTATTTTTACTTTCACTTATTTTGGCCAACTCAGACTTTATCTTTTCGTTCTCTGCCTTTAATTCTTTAATTGCTTCATCTTTTAAGCTTACCTAGGACAGAGGCATTAACAAATCATCCGTAGAAAAATCATCTAATGGATTCTCAATATTCACAATGGACAAGTCTTCTCCGGTGGGAGTCTGACTCATTAACTCCTCCATAATCTCCTTCTCGTCATTTTGATCCTTTTTCATCAAGGAAATTTGAGATAACAGTTCATTCCATTTGGCCTCCCACCTGTATTTTTATTTCTACAACTCAACAGCTCTCCCTTTATATTCCATCATCTCTTCATGGACCTTGTCTTTCTCTTCTTGGAGAGCCAATAGCTCAGAAGACTGAACATGCTCAGTACCTGGGATCTTCAATTTTTTTCTTTAAAACTTGGAGGGCATTGTCCTTTTCCTCCAGCATTCTTCTGACTACCTGGGTGTTATCTGAACTGACAATATATGTTTGTAGTTTCTTAATCTGGATGGCATTCACCTTATTTTCAACTCTTTCATGTTTCAATTGAATCTCTAACTTATCTGTCAAAATTTGTAATTTATGTATCTTTGCCATAGCTTGTAACAAGTCTGAATAAATGATATCACTGGTTTGTTTGTGAAGTTGTATCTTATCAGGTACACTGATCTTATCCAACCGGATCTCCATCTCTGACATCTTTTTGTCATTTACCATGGCTAACTTGAACGTATTTCTTTCAGCATCTCTGGCAGAAATCAGAGATGTTTTTGGACTGTATAAATTTCTTACTCGCGGAAGCAAATTTCTCGTCTCTTCCAGAGACTTCTTTCTTTTCTCCATATAACTGGCTTTGAGTTCCTCCTTTGACTTAAAGACCGGGCTTAATTCTGAACCATTCAGGCTTAATTCTAAACCATCCACACTTTTAAAAGAGAATTGATTTACTTGCACAGCCTTCATTGGAACTAGAGCAACCTTTTTGAAACCATCAGAAATTTCTTCATTTAAAATTTCACCACCTTGAAACAACTTTGCCTTTTTATGCGATCCATCTTCGTCAATTTCCATACTTTTGATTTCAGACAGACTTCTCTTAATCACAATACTAGTATCCTCTGTTGTTTGGGATGCTGTGACGGGTACAGTATGTGCACCTTCATCAAACCTTGAAATCTCGGTAAACTGCAACAAATTGGCTGTTACAGCCAGACCTTCAATAAACTGGTGATCAAACGGTTTGTTTTTGTTGGCCTGCTTCCTCAAGGAGATTACATGGTGGGGATCATAATTTATCTTTGGCTCCTTTTGGAAATCCATATTCTCCAGTAATTTCTTTATGAACACTAAAGCACCTTTACTTTCGAAAATGAAAGAATCGACCTTGAGGGAGAATTTAATATTTGAAGACTTTTTAAAAGCTCCAAAATGCTCTTCTTCAGACTGCAACCTTTGTCTCATGAATTCTAAAGCAAAAATCCTCGGGGTGAGGAAAGCAGGTAACTTATAAGGTTTCCCGGTAAATCCATATACTCTTAACACAGTGGAGTCTTTATGCAGGAACCAATCTCCAATTTGGTCTTCAGGTGAAGGATGCATCAAACATTTCATCTCGTCCAAAACACGGGGCAATTATTCATCAAACAACATTTTATACACTTCTGACATAATCGAATTGGCATATTCGAACATGTTGATTTGTTTGGGAAAATAAGAAGAACAGATAGTATTCAAAAACTGCAGCTCAGTGACATTGGAACATAACAACATGTTGAACAAGTAGGTCTGAAATCTAAAGAACCGAACCTTTGGAAGCTCACTTAACTGAAGATGGATTGATTCAGCCAGGTACTCATTTAGACTAAACACAGGAATTGACTGAGATTCAGAGCCTAAGGAACTTATTTTCAATAAAAAACCAAGGATGACTTCGCTCACGCAACAATCATCATCAAGACCCAATATTTGACAGACCAGAGAAACTACCAATTGTTATTCATTTTGAAAAATATGCACAGGGTAAGGTAAAGAAAGACCATCTAAAGATTGACCTTCTTTCAGAATACTAGACCGGAATTGGCAATGGATTCCAGTTTCACACTTCTTGTAAAATTTAGCAAGGACCGACTCATTCACTGACTCATGATTATCAGGGTAATTTTCAGGGAAATTGAGGTTCTTGCGGATGACTTTGGCATTAACTTTACAAAGTATTCGGGACGTGGACTGACTCACGATAATTCTCTAAGAAGGGGAGCAGTTAACAACACACCATTCTGCAAATTCTAGGAAATGGAGGCTTTGTTCGAGGGTGAAGTAATATCGAAAATATTTACATACAATCAATATATCATTTCCTTGTGAATTGTAATACCACAATCTTTCTTTACTGATGGACATGCTTCCTATAGATAGGAAGGGGTCACATACGCCCCTATTTCTGTCGACCAAATAATCCTCTCTGTCATCAATAACACGCCTGGACCCTTGCAATTCTTTCTCCTGGTCCATAATTCAGTGATAAATGGCAATTAAACTGACGAATTATGGGTGTTTCAAGCCTTACCTGTTAACTGCAGCGGTGTGTTTGAAAATGATAGTCGAAGGTTGATGAATCCGCATGTCTCTTTCACCCGTCCGGAGCCAACAAAACACCCATGGGATAAGTCAACTTCCTTTTATAAGACCCCACTCCGGAGCGTTCCTTCGGCAGTTTGCACGAAACCACTTTAGCCTTCGGAGTATGCCACAATTTGACACATGGACAACGGTTTATATTCCGCGACCACTCTCTACCTTTATCCGTCATGCGCTTCCACACTCTGGACCCATTTGAAACCGTTGATCTAATTCACCTTTAATTTCCAACCTTTGGATTAAGTGCCACATACCCCATTCCACCGGGCGTCTTGGTCATAACCACCATGCAAGTCTTCGCTCCGGAAATATCTCCAACCGTCGATGTGATCAACTTTATTTTTCCGCCGTTAGATTAGATGGTGCGTATCCAATTCCACTGCGCTTCCAGATCTTATCTCTCGCGTAAGTTTATGTTTCAGAATCGTTTACGACCATTGATGTGATCGACCTTTATTTGCCAGCCGTCAGATTGGGTGGCACGTATCCAATTCTGCTGGGCTCCATTGTTTTAAACATCGCGCATGTTCATAAAGCGGAACTTATACGCGCCGTGGATCTCATCCAGATGGATCAATGACCGTTGATCCATATATTACCTTAACCACCCGCCTACGTTTAACCCGCTCGCATCTTTTGAAGAGCGGAGATAATATAAGCTGTCGATTTTCTCCTTTCCGCCTCGCATCATAGGATCTTTTGATAACTTGATCGTTTTTGCCTTTCATCATACTCTTATAATGTAAATTTTAACCAAGATTCGACAAGCAACTATTATTTCTCCTTCATCATGGTCTTTTCATCCCCCTGCTAAATAGATTTGTTAACATAGGGCTGGCCATACGCGGTAAAATCTCCCAAAACCGCATACATACGCGATTGTTTTGCAAATAGTCGTGTATGCGGCCACAAATAAGGATTTTTAAGGAAAATAATGATAAAAAAATCATGTTTTATGTGAATTATGGTTCTAGAATGGAGGGAGAGGGAACATGGTGATGTAGAAGAGGCTGTTCAAGGTGGCTTAATGGCCCAACAAGCTCTACGTGCATGCAGTTTGTATAAGTTTTGGTGTCTTGGTAGCCTGAGGGCCAAACCAAGACTCTTGTAGATGCTAGTGGATTACCGTAATCTAGACTCTGAGTTCACATTGACGGGATGTTGCTCAGTATAGATATTGAGGACATATACTTTATCACTAGATTATCCCGATGAGGAGAGGTGGTAAATCTTCGATCTTGCAGGCTCGGAGGTGGCCTGACTATTGATGAGTACATTATGGTGTACTTCTTTTTTGACACAGAAAGGGTTGGGACTCAAATCCCGACAAACTCGATCCAAGTGCTAGGATTGAAGGCCATACTATTATCACTCGGCGAGATAGCCGGTTTAGCTTCACTCCACTAGGCCTTGCGGCCATTGATGTTCTATGCGGTGGAGTGTATGAGACCCACAATGTATAACTAGAGCACTACGCTATTGAGTAACTTCAGTTTTGGTAGCATACTAAGCACGGTCTTCTTTGAGCGTGTACTGGGGCTAAGCCCTAGAGTGGACATTCCTCCACATGAAGTTCAAGATCTGGCCCAATGACATTGGGAAAATGTTATGTGCAGACTGGGCAGAGGTTGGGTGGCTAACCCCTACCAAGTGAACTTCTTTCCATGGTGGCAATGACGGATCATTGCCATTGATGACTACCCCTATGCAGGGATAAATTTCCAAGGAGATCTATACATGCCCCTACCACTAGGAGCGGCATATGGTGACATAGATAACGGATTCCAAACCCTCTTTTTTAAGTTTTTTAAATTATTAAATTTTTCGTATTTTTTGAGATATTGACTCAAAAGACATGTTTTGGTGTGACGACACATAGTGACAATCTGTCATGTGTATGTATATGTTGGACCACGATGACTTGACGTTTTCCCTCATCATAGACGGAGGGGAAGAGGAGATGACATCATGGGTGTGGATGCGGAGCGGACGCTCCAAAGAATCCACACAAACTTTGTACGCTTGACACACAGAGTACCCATAGCGCAAGTCGAGGACTTCCCTGAGGCCATGCAGTGCCAGGTGGTTGGTGTACCACGGGCATGGATTTGATTATTTTGATGGATAGCTAGAGCCATGGTGTGCTACCATGATCAGAACCCCCCTCCTCCTCCTCAGAATCGGAAGCCTCAATTTTGTATTATGACACTTATGTATTATGACGTCACATTTTGGATGTTTAATGAAATTTTTTTATAATGATCGATTCTATTTATTTACATGTGTGTAAAAATGTATGTTTGTGATATGCTTATGGTCTGTGAAAAAAATTCCAATCTAACACATAGTTAGCATATGAGTCAGCAACTTGATTATAAATTCTTGAAACATGTATGTATGTTATGTTCTCAAATTGCCATTCTAGTAGTATCACACGTAAGAATCTTCGTAATAATGTCAGATCCCTAATATGATACAAGCCATTAAGCTGTGAAACCACTAATTACGAATCAAAACATACCTCAGGAGAGAGAACACCATGTGAAATGGCATCCCACAATAACTAGATAACAACACTATATTCAGAAACATTGTTCAAAAAATGCCACAAACATATGCCTCCTGAAGATAATACTTGACCCATAGGAGTATAAATCACCCAAGCAGTCGAAGCTGAGTTTTGAGTGTGATGGCTAACACCATCAGCGAATCCTATGTAAGCAAAAGAATCCATCGACATCTTCCCTAAGAAACGAAAGCTAATCAACAAACTCGATCACCATAAGAAAAACTAACTATGAAAAAAACTATACAATAATATACAACAATCAACCCTGGCTGAAGATCATGCATAGTATTTTTTAAGATAGAGCCAATTTCTAGGCTCCTCCAAGGTTGTCCCTTCATAATCCACCAGCTCATAGGAACCCTTCTCTAACACACGTTTGACTACATAAGGATCATTCCACATGGGATTAAACTTCCCTTCCCCCAAGGGTTCTTTAGCTTGATCCCATAAAAGGACCAAATCACCTTCACTAAAATTCCTCGGATGGACAGACTTATCATGTTGGACCTTAACGCAATGCTTATTTACTTCTAGATCCACTAAGGCATCCCGATGCTGCTCATCAAGCTACTCTAAGTGGACCAAACGTTCTTGCAATGCGGAAGTGTCCGGTAAAATCTCTATAGCTAGCTTCAATGAAGGGATTTTGCATTCAACCTACAAGACAGACTCCACCCCATGTACGAGCTGATATGGAGAGAAACTGGTGGCAGTCTTAACCGCGGTTCTATAGGCCCAGAAAGCAGGATATAACATGATATGCCAATGCGTCTTGCTTTGCGTGATGGTTCGTTGGAGAATGGACTTAAGTGATTTATTCACTGCTTCAGCCTGTCCATTCACCTAAGCATAATAATAAGAGGAGTGCTCATGCTTATACCCTAACTTCGAAGCCAACTCTTCCATCATTCTATTCTGAAAGTGCCTACCATGGTCAGTGACAAGCTCTTTCGGAATGTCGAACAGAGTAATAATTTGGTTGAAAATGAAATGTGCGGCTATCTCACCATTGGATTTAATCATGGGCATATCCTCTACCCATTTCATGAAATAATCGACAGCCCCTATAATGTGATGATGCCCCCTAGCCGAAGTTGGATTGCAATCCATGGAGTCAAATCCCTACTTGGTAAAGGGACTGGTGGTGATAATCAGATGTAACGGGGCAAGATGTGAGTGCATATTGCATGTAAACACTTGGAAAGGGTGACACTTCTTGACCGCTTTGACATAATCTTTGAAGATCGACGACCAAAAATATCCCGCTCTCAAGATTTTTTGGGCTGTAGAAAGCCCAGATAAATGACCACCACACAACCCTCTGTGGCAATCATTTAGCACAACCTTAGCCTCATCATGGGTTAAACAACGACGCAAAATGGAATCTGCCCCACAATGGTACAAAGTTTTATCCACTATAAGGTAGTTCTTAGCTACATGATGTAATCATCATCGTTCATCCCGTGAAAGGTGAGTAGGGACTTTCAACGTTTGTAAATATATAATGATATCCCCATACCATGGGTCCAAAGTTGAGATAGGGAAAATATGCTCATTGACAAACGTATCCTCATAGACCTCCTCCTCCTCCACACTTGGAAAATCAGAAATGAGCTTCACAAAGATCAACGATTTCTTCGATTTTCCTGAAATGAATTCGAGATCAAATTCTTGCAAAATAACAATCCACTTATTGTATTTTCCCCCAGTCATCCTTATAGTGAGGACAAACTGAAATGGATTGACATGAGCTACTACCAAGGTCTGGCGAAGGAGAATGTAATGTCTCAATCTCTGAACTGCATGAAAGTTGGCCAAGGCAAGCTTCTCCACATGAGAATAATGGATTTTTGCATCAATAAGGTTCTGACTCAAATAATATATGACATGCTCGTGGAGCTCCTCATCCTCCTGAACCAAAACCATACCAACTGTCTCCATGGACACAGCCACATAAATAAAAAAATCATGACTATAGTCAAATGTATTAAGCACGGGGGCCAATGCTAAGGCTCGCTTAAGAGCATCAAAGGACTCCTGGGCTCTCTCATCCCAACAAAAGGTAGTGTCCTTCTTTAACAGATGCATAAAGCCTTTAGTCAAATTGGCAAAATTAACCACGAATCTCCGCAAGAAATTTTCCATGCCTTGCAAACACTTAAGATGTATAATATTGTGTGGGGGAGAAAATTGAAGTATTTCCTCAACCTTTAAGGGATTGACTCTTATACCCCCCTTGGATACAATGAACGCTAGCAAGTGACCAACAGTCATGCAAAAGATGCACTTATGAGGATTTAACCTAACCTGGTAATGGAGACACTTTCCAATGCTAATCTCAAATGGTATGGAAGACTCACTCTCAGACGAGAATGAGCAGTAAGATCATCGAAATACACTTCGATAATTGTTTTGAGATCATGAAAAATTAAGATCATATCCCGCTGAAATGTGGCTCCGACATTTTTAAGACCAAAAGGAATCTTCTAATATGCAAAAGTACCCCAAAGACAAATAAATTTAGTTTTATGTTGATCCTAGGGTTTGATCTGAATCTGATTATATCCAGAAAAACCGTCCATGAAGGAGAATACCTCGCTTCCCGCACACTCATCCAAAATCTGATCAATAAATGGTGTGGGAAAATTAACCTTAGGACAAGCACAATTTAAATCATGGAAATTAATGCATATACGGATCACTCCCTATTTCTTATCAATCGAAATGGGATTTGAAACCCACTCCGTCAAGGGAATGGGATAGATAAAACTAGCTTTTAACAGCTTCTCTATCTCAGCCTTAATAGCGAGTGTTTTTCTAGGATTCACCACACGCAAACGTTGTCGAATGGGATTCGCATTCGGATAGGTCTTAATCTCATGTTTGACAATATGAGGGTCGATACCTGGCATTTCCTTGTATGACCAAGAAAATATGTCACGAAACTCTTTAAATAGATTGGTATACTCCTTGACTTCATCAGGGGAACAATCTGCCCCAATGTAGACGTTCTCAACTTTTCCAGGATCATGAGAAATATTGATAGGAATAGTAGGTGATAAATTCACCATGTTCCCATCAGCCATCTGACCAGGAGAGCTCAATGGAACCACGGGACTACCAATATTCCCTCTAAGAATCTCCCTAAAGTCCTCACGCTCCATACGATTAAGCTCAGGAAGAAAATATGATCTATGATGTAACTCTTCTTAAGGTGGCTCAACCCCAGACATGGCCTCAATAATGGCTTCATCTAATGTAAAAACATCGTCAAGGAAATCATGTGCGTGAGAGGACTCAACTACCCATGGAGGAAGCACATATGGGTCCTTCTCCTCCATCCGTGAAGAGGAAGGACTAGACTCTGCAACACAATCAAGATTCGCTTGATATGTTATCATCGCTGCAGGAAATGGCACATCCATTTCGACAGGTCCATTCGAAGGACTCGGTGAAGGAAGAATCCAAGGATCTTCCATATGGGTAGTGCAAAAAGACACTGAATTCAACAAAGATGAATCCACACCAAAACTAGATCCGATCATAAGAATGGGTGCAGGACAACTAAAGGTCCCCATAAGAGATGGATACATACCCACACCCACACTCCTAGTTGTCGGCTGAGAATGATCGATAATTGAGATAGCAGCTCTCGATGATGCACTAACACTCAGATTATGAAATGATGTCTGATCAATCGTAACGATCTTCCCATTAAATGGAAAGCATACTACTCGAAAGAGAGAAGAGGCTATGGCTTGCATATTATACATCCAATTCTGGTCCAGCAAAATATTGTAGTTAAGGGGTGCATCAACCACCTCGACCTCAATCACGATGATCTTCCCTCCCAATTGGACCTTAAGAGAAGGAAGAATCCTGTGCAACCAAAATGATCTACCGTCAAAGGCATTCAACATAGTAGCGGATTGAGACAACTTGGGAGAACCCAAACCCTTCCAACATGACAAAGACATCACGTAAGCAGCAACGCCTTCATCAATCATAGTGCGTTTGATGGTCATATTAAGACACTCTACATGAATCAAAAGAGACATGTAGTAAGGCAAGCGCGGTTGTAGTTCCATGGTTTCAAATTTGATAATGGAAGAAGAATTATCATCATTAACCCAAACAGCAGAAAGAAAGGATTTCCTTTGTAGAGGACAAATTTGAAGTACTTCGAGTACGAACATCGCACAAGGAGTTTGGCCCAAATCCTCGACAACGAAATAGTTCTGGGTGGCTTGGGCATTAGGATTGCGCCTTGAATGCTTTGGGACTCCCTTAGGAATGCGAGGTGTAATTTTAGGTTTATCCATAGTATTTTCAATATGCAAAGGGCTCTCGGGTGAAGCAGGTTCTTTTCCAAGGTCCGGTTGTGACAAACCATAGTCTTTCGCACAAGTCACAACCTTAGTAGCACATACCATGTTGATGCAACCATGACCCATATTGGCTTCCGGGAGATTTTGATCTCCACCTGATGCACAATGAGGATCATTGGTGCTTGAGTTCATATTTTGATTATGGGGTAAAGGATTAGTTAGCACAACTAGGCCTTGTGCTATGAATCTCGAGGCATCTTCCATATGAGGGCACAAGTGAGTGAGGTGGTCCTCCTTATACAACTTGCAAGGGAACTTTACCTTACGTTTACACTGCTTGTCCCCCCCAGCATTACGAGCATTCTTGTCATTAAAATTAGCATTTTTGTTCGTGTTCCCACCCTTATGATTATTTTCACCCTTTTTCTTATTCCTTCCGGGCTGCTGGTTGCCCTTCTGGTCCGATGATTGCATGGAAAGTATACTCGCTATTTCGGTGGGTTGAGAGGAAGTCATGGCTTGTACTGAAGCGAATTGATTAATAGATAATTGGCTCACTTGGTCCAGGCTTGATTTTGGGATTGAAACTAGATCGTGGAGCGTTAGGTATAATCTCATACAAAAGTCCATATTGAGCGTACATCAAATCCAACTCTTATGCCCTAAAGATTGCTTGTTCCTTGTTTTGGACTCCGGATGTAGAAACATCCTTCGCAATGTAAGGTAACAATGACTTGAGGAACCACTCAAGGAGAAATTTCAATGGTATAAAGGCTTTAATCAATCGCTTCCATCTACGCCACTCTTGAATATGATCCAAGATATGTGTGGCTTTGTCTTGTCGAAATGTCAACAAGAGTTTTGTACCAGCATCGTAAGGCATGGGTAGCTGAAAGTGATTGAGGAAATTCATGGAAAGGTCATCAAATAAAACTAATTCCCCCCTTGGTAACTCTATATACCATTTCACTGCAGGCCCGGTGAGGGTGCGTTGAAATAGCTTGAAACTAATTGAGTCGTCATGTAAGGAATTGGAAGAGCACCAAAGTGAAAACTAGTGATATGCTCACTAGGAGATTCTCTAGTTTTTCCCTCGAACTTGGGAATATCTGAAGGAAGCTTGTTAGGGACGGTCGGCCAGGCCGAGTCATGAGATACCAGATCGTTCATTAGTATCGATAAGTCAGGTAAGTTCAACATTGTGAGGAAAGGGAGCCTAGGTTGAGACGGTCTATTCCACACTCCCTAATCATTCTGGTTCATGTAAGGCTAATTGCTGTAAATACCATGGCCTTGGCCATAATATCCTCCTCCCATTTGACCTGTGTAGGGATGCATGGAAGCATTATGATGTGGTGTACCTTGATTGTGCGGTGCTACAAAGCCATAGTTGGAAGAGTAAGCAGGATGTTGATACCTTTACCCATAGGGTTGATAGTTGTGTCTATAGTGCGGTCCATAAGACTGCCCATGAGAAGCTCCACAAGGTGTCCCATGGGATGTCCCATGAGAAGCTCCATAGTTAGGGATATAGGGAACTCCTTGAGATGGACCATTAAACGATCTAGAAACAGGAATATGACCTCCTGATACAATGGGAGGTACTTGAATTTAAGATACTACCGTGCGAGCAATCGCAGTACGAACATGGCTAGTAGCGATATTCCTGCCTAAAGGACCATGTGAATGAGGGGGAGGAAGGTTGTCAAAAATGCATTCAAAGGAGTAGGGTTTGAGAATGAAGGGACATGTGAGGGGATGTGAGTGGTGTTCCCTATGGTCACTCGTCTCGGTTCTGGTATCCGCATATGACTACTAACACTAGGTCTAGGACGGACATGTGAGGTAGCTTCCACCACTGGGATGGAAGGTGCAATGTGACTAGTGGTCCCAAATATCTTCGCATGGAAAGGAATAGGAGTACCCCTAGGCATAGTGCTAGGTTCAACTTCTGACTCAGCATGATGTGCCATATCATGTGTAGGGATATCAGGCATGCCATAACGAACATGACTAGTGCTTGTGCATTCATGATGAGTCTCGTCACCTAGAAACCAATACCTTCAACCTGTGAATGAGGGATCATAACCAGAATGTGAAGGTATTTCTAGTGAAGGATCATATACAGGAGTAGAATCTACATCCCCAACCTCATGAGGTGGAGAAGACATCTCAGGAATCTCATCCTCATGATCTCCCATCATGTGTGAATCAACGTGAGAAGTAGTTCGCCCAGACTGTCTATTTCTCTCTCCCAAAGGAGGAGGATACATGGAAGGTGAAAGTCTTGCTAAACAACGAGAATGACGAAGTGCTGCGCCCGAATCCACAATGACTCAAAAATGAAAAAGACTCAATCTAATTACGCAAACCCTAGGCAAACTAGCGTGCATAGAGCATACACCTATAAAATGTAAATCCAAATCACAAGCAAACAAGGGTAGGATAATATGTGATCTCCTAAATGAAGCAGGTATGTCTCGCCCAGGAGAGGCTTGAGACTCCCATACACAACAAGCAGAGGTTTGTAACCAATTATAGTGGCCCTCATCTTTAGCACATATAGCCAGTGTGTTGTTCGACCCCTACCTGGCCAGGACACCTGCAGAATAACCTCTGCAAAGTACCTCCTCGATAACCTAGGTAAGGAAACTAAGGTCACCTCAACATAATCAATGCTCAAGCGGACAGTCATAGGCAAGATTGACCATATGGGCAGGGTAGCAAAGCCCAAAACTCTCGAAAGAGCCCCTAGATACGAATACAATCCTGGAAATATCTCTGGTGCTACTCAGTGATGACCAGGGGTCATCCCAATCAATAACTGATCACATTGCTCCATGCTTAACTCCCTTGTAAGAGGAGAATCCTAAGAAACACTAATTATACAAAGGAATTTGACACTCTCACCTGGACAGACACATAAATGTTTTGTTTAGTGGTATTGGAGAATTTAATCACAATGAACTATTCCAAGACCCTAAAACCTAATCTTGTTGGTGCACCTTATAAAATAAAAGAGTGTAATTCATTTTATTATGCGTCAATTTTAATTGGCTTATTAATCAAAAGGGCAAATGGTCGTGTAACTAATGATGTTATGATGCAACAAGAAGTAAAATACACACCTAACAATCAATGCAAATGCACTGTGCCGAATGAAAAATGGGGTATGCTACTACGTGAAGTACAAAATTTTCCTTCAAATGAATATACAATCATTCCTATATGAAAATATGACTAATACTCTCCAAGCAAACCTGATGCAAGTACCATGCAAAATGCAAAATGCAACAATGCATAATGATGCAAAAAGCAAATGTTTTTTGTATTTTTTGAATTAAAATGAGATCATAAAGAAAAAGTATGACTCTACAACCCCCATACTCTGCAAGCACTATCTGAAAACACCCAAGCAAAGCACCAAGGTAAAAGAGACCTAATGCACTAATCCCAAAACAAAAAATAGAAAATGAAATGACAAGAAGATTTTCAAAAAATTCAAATTAAAAAGCATCTTTGTTCAGAAACAGAGGTGTATACAGACTCCAGAAGCATCCAAGAAGACTCATCAATCATCGAAACTCACCTAGCAACACTTAATATTCCCCAAAAGGGAAAAACTCAGGGCATACGCAACTGTGTGCAGAAAACCCATGTTTATACATAGATATTCCAGTAAAAACCACGAGTACATGCGACTGTGAAGACAAAACACGCATACAGGAAGAAAAAGAGATAAAAAAAAGAAGGTAAACAGACAAGCTGAGACAAAATTTACTCCTATCAGACACTACTAGGAAAACATGCTCCCAGACCCGACTCAAAAACAAAGAAATCAGAGCAATTCAAGAACATTGAATGCCGATAAAACCCCCAAATGAAATGACTAGGAACTCCCCAGTATGGTTGTCAATTCTGTTACGGAGAAAACTTCCTATGGCTTGGGGTACCACAATAGACAGAGTAACCGTAGAAATCAATCCCTTCCCATATGCAAGAGAAATAAAACATCTAACACTAAAGGATCTTGAAACATACCTTATTCCAGATGGTTGATGTAGATCCCCATTGAGCATTTCCAATCTCGCTTGTATTAGCAATTTTCTCTCTCAACAATCAGCAAACAAGACAAGCATGATATATAATGGTGTTATACCTACTCTAGCATATATAATCAATAACATATAAGCATTTAAAAGCATCCATGGATTCAATATTCATTTGAATACACAATATTGGACATGAAAAGATATTTCTATTAATATAAATCAGAGATTACAATATTGACAACCTCTGTCGACACGTCTGCGAACCGGAGAAATTGAGTCCTCCACCTGGGCCTCCACCACTTCAATCCTCCATCTCTCTATAGCAAGCTCACAAGCAAAGGCAAGCTTGGGAAGAACACAAAGTGATCCAAGATATAAAGGGATGCAGACTCAAGTATAAGCTCTAGAAACAATGGACTATAGTTTTCTTTCTCTTCAATTCCTCCCCTTTCAATGTATCTAAAGGGTTCCATATATAGTGCTTCAATGGGGTAATGGAAGGTCGAATCCGAGCGATCTCAAGGCATATAAAAGCCCAAGAGACAAGTGACTCGGCTCCACATCAAGGAAACTCTAAAACTATTTGGCCTTTTAAACACATCCCGATGTACACGGGTTTGAGGGTCATATCCGTGTATATACGTGAGAATAGGTTTAAAAGTCGCGTATGGAAAATAATGCATGTTTTTAGGGATGATCTTGGAAACATCAAAGGTACAAAAATGGTCCATGGGATCCAAAGAGTCTGCACAGGGATAGGGATGGCCATAAATGTGTGATCCACCATGTGTGGTAAAATCAGCTGTAACAATCTTCTTCCTTCTTCCTTCAACCTATAAACCCATGTATTCTACAATCCTCTTTTTCCTATATAGGCAACTCAACCAAATCCCTAGTCTAGTTTCTTACCAATGAGTCCATCTCCTCATTCATGCATTGCTCCCACTTCATTTTAGTTTCTCCTTGCATTGTCTCTTCATGACGTTTTGGTTCACAAAAATCAGTCATCAATAAATAATATAGTGACAGAGAGAATCATTCAAGGGGTCTACTTAACCTAGTATATCCTCTTACATTTGCAGGAGTTTGAGGTACCTGCTGCTACTCTTGATTTTTTTATGCCTTTGGAACTTCATTTTCTTTTATTTAATCAAGCACTGTGTACTCTGTGTTTTCCTTTACCTATTTTTTTCTCTGCAACTAATATTTGTATATAACCTTTTCATTGAATACTACATCTCTACTCCTAATTTTTTTTTATTTTCATAATCCCATAAGTGATAACCAAAATCATCTAGTATGTATCCAATAAAGGTACATTTCTTAGATTTAGCATCAAGCTTTGTTCTATTTTCTTTATCAATGTGGACAAATGATTCACAACCAAAATTTCTCAGAAATGAGTAGTTTACCCTTTTACCTAGCCATGCCCCCTCTGGAATTCCACCATCCAAAACACTTGAAGGCCTTATGTTTATTAAATAAACAACATTATCTACAACATCATCCCAAAACTATAAGGGAAACCCTGCATGCAATCTCATACACCTTGCATGCTCCATGATCGTTTTGTTCATCCTTTCTAACACACCATTTTCTTGTGGTGTTCTAGGGACTGTCTTCTCTCTCTGAATTCCATTGTACAAATAGTAAATATCAAACTACCTACTGCAGTATTCACCTCCATTATCATATATGAGATATTTCAACCTTTTTCCTATCTCATTTTCAACCAAATATTTCCACTTCTTAAAAGTAGCAAACACGTCATATTTCTATCTAATGTGATAAAACCAAGTTTTTCTAGTTGCGTCATTAATAAATTAACATAGTAACAAGAGCCAACAAGAGATTGTACTTAAGTTGGTCCCCATACATCTATATTCACAAGCTCTAACTTTTAAATGTTTTATGTTTCCCAACCCTGAGAAATCTAACTCTCTTTTGTTTTCCATAAACACGGTTCTCACAGAATTCCAAACTTACCTGCTGTAGGTCTGGAAGCAATTTCCTTGAGTGGAGAATCTCCATCCCCTTCTCACTCATGTGCCCAAGCCTATGATGCAATAATATTGCATTTATTTATGTGGAAGCTACAGAGATAGAATAATCAATATTATGGGGACATAAATACAATGTACATATCCTATCTCCTTTTGTTATTACCAGTGCTCCTTTAATGATCTTCCACCATGTTTTTCCAAATGTAGACAAACAACTGTTATCTCCCAACTTCCTTGTTAAAATCATATTTCTTTTCATAGAAGGAATATGCCTTACATATTTTAGCAACCATTCATTTCCATTATTTAACTTAATTCGTACCTTACCCATTCCAACAATTTTGCATGGTTCATCATCCCCCAATAAAACATGTCCAAAATCACCTAGAATATAATCATGAAAGAATTTTCTATGGGGTGTATCATGACATCAACCCCCTGAATCTACTACCCATTAATCACTAGTATTATCTTGTAAAAGAATCAAAGCATATTGTAACACATCACCTGCTACATTTGCTTCTTAGTAGTCTCCTGCTACCTGTCCCATTTCTTTTTTGGCGCTCTGCAGTCTTTCTTCAAATGTCCTCTCTTACCACAATTCCAACACTCTATCTTTCAAAATCTAGACTTGGATCTTCCCTTTCTAGACTTGTTGCAATTACTTGGGCTCCTTCCTCTCTCACTTTTTCATCCCCTGCTCTCCATGGTGAAGGCATTAGCTGATGTCTCACTTGTCTTGTTTCTTCGCATGTCCTCATTAAGGATAACACCAACGACATCATTAAATTTAAGAGTGTTTGAACTAGGGACAAAGTTACTTATAGCCATGACCAATCCATTCTAGCTCTCTGGAAATGAGCACAGGATTAAAACATCCCTAACCTCATCATCAAAGTTCACTTTTATAGAACTTAGTTGACTAGTAATCGTATTAAATTCATTTAAATGGTCAGCAACAGATCCACCTTCTCACATATTCATATTAACTAAACGCTTCATTAAAAATACCTTGTTGGAAGTTGAGGGTTTTTCATAGAGCTTAGCCAATGCACTCATCACGCCCTCTATTGTCTTTTCTTTTGAGATATTGAAAGCCACGGATGAATACATGTAGACCATACTTTTTCCAGTGCATTCCTGTCAAGAACATCCCATTCTTCATCCTTCATAGTTGCTGACTACTTTTTTTTTAACCCAACAATAGGTATAGATCCTTATGGTACATATAGTCCTCTATTTGCATCTTCCATAACTGGTAGCTCTGGTCGTTAAATTTATTGACCCTAAACTTTCCTTCTTCTTCCATTCCTCCCACTCGAACCAAGAACCCTTCTTTCCTACGAGCTTACCAGCCAAATAGACCTTTTGGCTCTGATACCATTTGTTAGAAAAAAGGATCACAAAACAATAACAATTAAACAATTAAACAAGGTGGAAATATTAAACACATTACAAGAGAGACACATATATAACGTGGTTCACCCCAGATGAGCGATGTTCACATAGAAATTTTCAGTCCTTTATTATTATACCATCTATCAAAATGAAGGGATACAACTTGCAGCAACTCAGATACACTTCCTCTTCACTCTCTCACAGTTTCTTTGACACAATCACAGAGATTGTTTTACAATGATATAATACAATACATAATCGTACTACAATGATTTCCTTTTATAGGGGAATTACCATGGGAAAGTACTACAAGTCACCCAATACCATGGGTCCACAAACTGTTGGCTAACAATTATCCCAAAAAATCTTTCACGGGCTTCGCCCCGAATCCCTACAGGAGGACAATGACCCCCGAGCTAGGACGAGTGTATAATAAAACTGGGTATAAACACAGCTTAACAATAACATCTCTAAATCTAGAAGATCACGCTCCACAACCAATAGAGAGTGCTCGGATCCTTTGCTTCTTCGATTACTGCAACTTTTGGATCAATTTTTTTGGGTGGGGATCTCATAAACCTTTCAACCACCCTTTAATCTTCAATATTTTCACCATAAGTATTCAACTGATTAACAATCCCCATGACTTGGTCCATGAAAAAATCCACTGTGTCTGATTATTTCGCCTTTAGATCTTCAAAATCTCTTCTTAAGTTTTGGACTTTAGCAGTTTGTACCTTACCAACACATTGATAATTGGTCGCCAAGGTTTCCCATACTCTTTTGGCATGCAATGCAGTCAATATCTTTGGAAATACGTTCTTATCCAAAGCGTTCATTATATGATGTAGTGCTTTCACATCCTTCTTGTGAATTCTGAGGATATTGTTTTCTACATTTGATAGGACTTTTCAGTTGCTTCATCTATTGGTTTAGAAGAGCAACGCACAACATATTTCCACACATCTTCTAATCTTAAATAGACTGTCATCCTTGTAGCTCAAACATCATAGTGGTTTTTCCTTTTAAAAAAAGAAATCTCAAACTAATTGTAACAACTCGAATCCATGATGTAGTCTTTGGCTCTTAAAAAAAATCTCATTTTCTTTAGAGTTCAACTCTTTTACAAAATAGGTTATAAAAGTTTTTATAATAAAAAAACTTTTATATATAAAAAAAAATTATAAAAAAAACTTTTAAATAATATATAAGACCTTCACTTTAAGGCATAAGAATTTTAAAACATATATTAATGTCCAACATTCACGTGGGCTTCCAAAATGCGCACATTAAACTTCATCTTTAATGAAAAATTCAAATTCAAGCTATTTCAAGCTCACTTTTTCGCTCCTCTAGTGGTGAAAAATACATTACATGCCATTGCGCAAGGCCGTCCACATGTGCGCCCTCGAATCTTTTTCAGATTAAGATCCAACAACCACGGCCGTCGCATTTAATGCCCAATAACATGTAATATATTGTTCGCCTAGTAATATAGTTTACTAACCAAAAAACCAAAAATTTTCGCCCCTTGTGTATGTATAAGGATGCGACAAATTCAAAGATTGTTGCACATGATGGAGGTGAGATTTTCTTTCAAAGCGAAGTCAACACTAACTTTATTTGCGTTTCCAGCTATATATTTTTCTTAGGCTTTGATGATACCAATGTGAAGGAAAACCTCAACACAAAGATAATGCACAATGAGCTATACCTCTTTATTATTAAAAAAAGTCAACATGATACCGTTACAATGAAATTCAAATGGAATATTTAAAAACTCAAACTCTAAGTATTAACTAACTAAAGCTTATGTATAGATATTTTATGTTTTTTTTATAAAATATTTAAAAACTTAAACTTTAAATATTAACTAACTAAAGATTATGCATAGATACTTTATGTCTTAATGGGTTTTTCCAAAAAGATTATGAGTTATTGTTTCAATAGGAAAAGAAATGTTCTTGCTATCAAAATAAAAATAATAATTAAAAAGCTCATATCAAATCATAAAATAAGTTAATATAATAAAAATTTAAAACCATGAAAAGTTATTAAAACAGATATGTTTGTTCATAAAATAAAATAAAATAAAAAGTAAAGATTAATCTTAAAGACTGATTTATCAAGCATAGATAAGGATTAAATTTCTAAATATGTAAAAAATTTAAGATTAAAAATAAATTACACCTCAAAAAATTGGATCCTTCTAAACCCTTAATAAATCAATCTCAATTTAAAATAAATCTATAAACCTAGAAATTTTATATAAAATTATATATTTATTTTAAAATATTTCATACATGATACTATTTATTTATCAATATTTTTCATTTGCAAATAATAAAGTAGATGGCTATCAACATTTTTCATTTGCAAATAATAATGTAGATGGTCAACCTTTTTCATCTGCAAGTAATAATGTAGATGGGCTGGTTACCATTCTAAGGAACTAATTTCACAATGTCCCCTTCAGTGTTCACTATGTTCCCTTCAGTGAGAGCTTTATAGGTCTCAGGGTCTATTTTAAAAATTCTTGGTTACCCTTATTCTCAAAGTCAAACTGCTGGGCTTAAAAAATAAAAGTAACTTTCAAACTGTTTTGAAAGATTGTAGTAATCAACACTAACAAGAAAATAAATAAATAAGCTATAATCAGTTTTTTCCCTTGATTCCGAGAGTCAAACAGCTGCGCTTAAAAAATAAAAAAGTAGCTTTCAAACTGTTTTGGAAGTTTGTAGTAATCCACACTATACACTAAAATAAATAAATAAGCTATAATAAGTTATACACAGTGATTATGTTTTCAATATTGTTGAGCATTGCAGTCTTGGTAATATGTATATATTACAAGATATACTTTTCCAAGCTGCTCTGCACGCGTATTTTTGGAACTTTCGAAACGAATCTAGCGGTTGTGAAATAGTTAGTAAATATTGTAAAATTCGGTATCATACTTTTTAATCGTTTCTTTATTCTTATCAATATAATCACTGATTGCTGGATGAACGAGAGATTCTGTTGAATGTTACTGTCCAGAACCGAAGATTCTGTTGAATATGATTGCCAAGAAGCAATTGAAAATTAGGGTTAGCATTTATTTTGACGGAAGCGGCGCTATAAACCAAAAAACTCATGAAAATTAGGGTTAGCATTTATTTTGATAGAAGCGTCGCCATATAAAACATACAGAAACCAAAAGACTCACTCAATTATAGAGTAGTTTGTCAGAGCAAACTGTTATAAAGTCAATAAGATTATTCTTACAGACCAGAATATCGTTCAGTGTTCAGACCCGTGAGCATTAACTCATTAAATATCGAACAGGCTGTAAGAAACATGCTTATCCGTATTATAATCCAGATATTGTGTATACTATAAAATATTATTTCTACATATAAAAATTCCATTCTCTGTAAATTGAAAAAAAAATGTACAATCCAGATATTGTGTATACTATAAAATATTATTTCTACATAGAAAAATTCCATTCTCTATAAATTGAAAAAATGTACAGAGCTATCTTAAGATTTCGGAATAACTTATGGACCCGACCATTTGCACCAATCCAACGACCAGCAGCAGAGCACTGCATGTGCCAAAATGCTCTACTGGTCGTGGAATTGGTGCTATTCCATACGTTTTCAGTGTTGCTGAATTCCCGCTTCAAAGATGACCTGAAGATCCCTTGTGGAGGTGAAATAGAGTCAAGAATATCCAGTTAATGCTCTAAATGAAATAGAGTCAAGATATCCCTTGTGGACCTGAAATATTCACTTAAAGGTTAAATAAAGTTTAGACTTTGAAATTTTTTATTTAGTTTGATGAAATTAGTTTGTTATTAAAATTGTATATTTTATTGTTGAAATTGCAATTTTATTTATAAAAATAAATTTCATACATCACAATCATACAATTTTAATAACAATGCTACTTTATTTTCTTAACATTTATTGTTTATGTGACCCATTTTAATGTGAATATAGTAAACTAAAGTATTTTTGGGTCCTATAGCTCCTTTATTACAAAATTTTTGTCTCCATATCAACCTAGAGAACTAGTAGTTTGGTGAAACATTATTTACAAGTACTCTTATTTGGATGGGGATATGACATAATTATTTAACTTAACAACTTTTTTCACACTAACATAATTTGTTGGAAGTTTCATGTATACCTATTTTTACATTATTGATAGTGTACACGTATACCTATATAATCTTGTTTTTATAAGTAGTCTAAAATATAATCATATAGATATTTTTAATAAAATAAATTTATTTTGTATTTATATATTTAAATTAAGAAATGAGATGAGGATATCATGTTCCTAATTTGTTGGTGAGCGCAACTTAATGATGGTCTTTTTTTTACTTTAAATACAACATAATTGAAAGACATACATCGTTCAACTTACATAGGTATTTTGACATACTTACAAAATGAATCTTGCTTTGAGTAAAACATGTGTAGTAGGAAATTGAATCACCTGTCCAAATATATAAATTTTATTTACTAAAAAAGTTCACAAGTAACTCCATTTTGATTTTTTTTGACATTTTGTTTGTTACCAAGTCATAACTTATATGTCCATGTTAATGTAGATTTTGAATGGCTAAATGATGAAGTCAATATACAAAAATTGGCAATTATGTAGATAACAAAAAGTACTTTGCCACACTATTTTTCCAAAAGAAATTTAATAATTTTAAAAAGTTTTTAAAAGTATCCAAGTGAGCAGCCCTCAAAATTAGTAGGCCAAGTATTACAGCTTTTCAAGATCTTAATGTAATGATGATGATGATGGATTTGATTTTTTACAGCCTTTAGAAATAATGTTCATTAATATTTTATGAAACTTCGATTCCCCTACTTCATACAGTAATACTAATTTACTTAAAATATTTGATGTATTAAAAAATTTCAAAATAATTTTTTTATTTTTTTATTATTATGTTTTTTTAAATAAAATAATTTCACTATATTCTCTTCATTCGTGTGTGTATATATATATATATAATTTCCATACCGCCCTTGTTGTTGTGTTATAATAGCTTTCTGTTTGGAATAACTTCCACATTATACACGTTAATAAAGAATTACGTCCTTATTGTTGCGTTAGAATAGCTTTTTGTTTGGAACTTTTTAATAATCCACATTATACAGGTTAATAAATAAATAAGGTATAATCAGTTCTAGAAAGCGAATATATTTTACGGTAAAGACCATTGAGTTCAAACGAATATTACGATATTTTACTAAATGTTGTAAAATTTGGTATCATACTTTTTAATGGTTTCTTTCTTCTTATACAAATATCTAACCACTGATTGCTAGCTGGACAAAATGTTTTGATTAATATGATTGTCCAGAACCAAAGATTCCATTCAATATGATTGTCGAGAAGCAATTGACAAAATAGGGTTAGCATTTATTTTGATATATGCGTCGCTCTATACAAAAAAAACTTATGAGATCATAACTGTCGAGAAGCAATTGAAAAATTAGGGTTAGCATTTATTTTGATTTTGATAGAAGCGTCGCCATATAAAACATACAGAAACAAAAAAAAGAAAACTCATCATAGAGTGGTTTGTCTGACCAAACTGGTATAAAGTCAGTAAGATTATTCTTACAGACCAGAATATCGTTCAGTGTTCATACCCGTGAACATTAACTCACTCAAGACAAACAGGCTGTAAGAAACAGACTTATCCGTTATATTATAATCCAGATACTGTGTATACTACAAAAGATTATTTCTGCGTATATCCATTCTGTCAAAATTGAAGAAATGTACAGTGCCTTCTTACCTTTTCAGTGTACCCGAATTCCCAGCTTAAAGATAACAAGGAGGTGAAATATCCACTAAATGCTGTAAAATTATAGAACATGTATACGCTCTACAATATACACTGACTGCTACAGAAATTATTTTGAATGCTGTTAGGGTTAGGGTTAGCAGTTATAATGATGGAAGGAGCACCAGAAATAGGGTTAGGGTTAGCAGTTATAACGATGGAAGGAACACCAGACATAAAACTGAGAGAAACAACACACTCACTCCCTCACAGGGTGGATTGTCAGAGCAAATTGGTATAAAACCAATAAGAATAATATTACAAACCTATATCTGTACGTTGTTTTCTGTAATGGTTACCTGTGCACATTAATTCATGAGTCAGAGGCTTGCAGTATCTCTAGTTATTTGCAAACTTCTGGTGAGATTCCTTTACGATGCAGGCATTTATTATAAGTTATTTCTGAGGATTAAGGTTTGCCATAGTTTGGCACAGAGTAAAGCCAGTTGGCCCATAACCTGCGAGTAAATATTTATTAATAAAATAAATTACAATTTGTTTAATTTTATTACATGTTAAGGTTTGCCATAATTTGGCACAGAGTAAAGCCAGTTTAGCCCATAACCTGGGAGTAAATATTTATTAATAAAATAAATTACAATTTGTTTTTTAATTAATTTTATGACAAGTATTATATTAAATCCACTTTAATCTTAAATTTTATATCATTGAGTTCGAAGAAGATTAAAGATTAAACTTAATATCATTTAGGTCAGAGAACTTTTAACTTTTACTACCAATGGCCTTGAAAGATGTAAAGTATTCAACATCCACTTGTCATAAAATGAAGTTTGATAATTGTAAATAGAAAATTTTTATACAAAATTAAATGATTTACGTGGTTTTGAGGTATTGATTTAATCTTCATTTTGCAAAAATTTGATCAAAATAAAATTAATGGGAATAAGATGGTATGTTAATAAACAATGGTTCTCTTCATTGTCATTGTTTTTTTCTCATTTTCTTTTTAAGTTTCTTAAATATTTAAGATAATTATTAATTTATTTCATTATTTTTTTTAAATTCTTATATAATATAAAAAAAAATTATTTTATTTTATCAAATATTTAACATAATTATTAATTTATTTCCTAAGATTCTTATCAATCCATCATTATTCATTGCAATAAATTCTTTGTCATTATTCATGGCAAAATATTCTTTTCAACTAATTGATTTGTTGTATTCAATATCCAAGCACATACATCTATTCCAATTCTATTTTTTATAATTGAATGTGCTAAAATGAAATTGGAGTTATGGATCATTGATGATATAGTGGACATTCTTTTCAACTAATTGATTTGTTGTATTCAATATCCAAGCACATAGATCTATTCCAATTCTATTTTTTATAATTGAATTTCCTAAAGTAAAATTGGAGTTATGGATTATTGATGATATAGTGGATATTCTTTTAGTATATTTAAAATATATATATTCATCAAATATTTCCAAATAAAATAATAAATAAATAATTATAAATAATTAAAAATTATATATAGTTTGGGTAGTTGACAGAAATAATTGTTATTTTTTTTAACCATTTAATTTTTTGTAAGAGATATGATACTCTTGTTAAGTGGTCCTATGTAATGATTGAGTAGCTTATGTAATTTTGGCCATACTTTGCCACCACCCAATATAATTTAAAACATAAAAAACTATGCTAAAATGAGTACTTTCTCACTCCAAGGTATCTGCCAACGTTACCATTACCTTGTAAGAAAAGTCAATTTGCATAAAATAACACCATCGAAATTGTATCAAAATAATTTTCTAATTGATATTGGAGATTTAAGACCAAACCCATGCAGCAAGCCCAACCCTCCCATGTTTATAAATAAAGCAAAAACAAAAGGTCATGAAAATATCATAGCAAAGACTATCATTCTCACACTTACATATTTTCAAATACTTATAGTCTATATATTTTCAAATAGAATTGAGCTCCCTCCAAAGCAACTAGAGTGAATTACAATCCCACTAATAGTTCACATGGAGGGTCTTGTTCCCAAGCATATGAAAAGAAGCCAAGCCGTGGCATTCAAGAAACCAAATTTGATATCTTCCTAGAACTTTGTCCAACCTTCACATCAAGAAGCCATATCCCAAGGCATTTTTGTTTTCCCAATTATCATCTTATCAAATAACAGGTGATTCCATGAAGGTGGGTAACACTTTTTGGCCAAATTTGATGATGAAAACGTGATTTTTTACTCATGTGCTAGATAGAAGCCCTTGAAACGCATATATGCCATGTGAATTTCGACTTGCACTAAAAAAACAAATTATAGAATATTATGTTGGCTTCCTAATGATATATTTTTTAAAAATTTCTGATGTCATTTAATGTGTGAAATTTCGCATTTAATGAACTATGTGACCTTAAAAATTTGAAGAAGTTAATAAGTGGCTCATGTCCCGCCCCAATAATTCAATATATATATATATATATATATATATATATATATATATATNTTTTTTCGCAATATACAATTATTTGTTTTTTTGAAAGTGACCACATCTGATTTTGGCATCATTTTATACACGTGTACCCATCCCAACTTTTTTTTCACTGTTTTCAAAAATTGAAAAAGCAAAGATACCCTTTTGAAGAGGACGTGCCAATGTGTGGGTTGTGCATTTTTAAGAAATTGTTGGATGTGTATTTTTTACCCTGCGAAATTTTCTTTGACATGCTTCGAAGTTGTTTTCAGGTTTTCTAAGTGTAAGTTTTAGAACGAATTAAAAAAAAACAGATGAATGCCAAAATGCATGCATGATACCTCAATGGATAGATGATTCGGTGATGAATCTATCGGTATAAACTCCATTTAGTTATGTGCCATGAATGGCAGGGGTTACACCCCTAAAAGACACAGAGAAATATTGATTTTCCTATAAGAGGGATAATTCTTTGTTTTTCAGGCCCTCGATCGAGGTATGTAGTACGATCGAGCTATTCAAATCCCTCGACCGAGGTTTTAACAGTAGCTTGATCAAGGTTTTATTAAACCCTCGATGGAGGGTCTAATAAATGTATCGTCTAAAGATCACCTCCATCGAGGGTTCTAACAACTCGATCGAGGGTTTAGCAGAAGCTCAATCGAGGTTTAAACCCTCAATTGAGGTACGTTTTTGTGTTTTTTTCGAAAGAGCCTTACCAAAAAGTGTAACCCAGCTCCATGGATGCACCCTTAACTAAAACTAGATTCATGGACAGATTTGTGGACAACATGTACTAGTCATTCCATTTCTGGCAAGTTTCTACAAAGTGATCATGGCAGAATACTCGATGAAATATGGCTTGATATCATCAGATGTATTAAGTTTGTCATATCGATGGTATATTTTATCGTCTCCTTCTATATCATGAGAATATCCCATTTATTAAAGAAGGAGTTTCCATTGAAACTATATACCTAATGAGATAGAAATAAAAGGATTATTGTAACACACCCCAAATACCTGAATAGCTTCTTGAGGTGGGAAGTATAAAATTTATTCTCCTAAAAACATTTATGCACACCAGATAAATTAAACTCATTGTTTACTTAATCACAACCATTCTTCTAGGATAACTACATACCAAATACAATCACTTTTAAAACCCACATAAACAAATCCTATTGATTAATATAATAAGACAGAACCGTTACATTAGTTGCATGACGATCCTTTGAGTGAGATAACGATTACAAATTATCGCTGTCATTTAACTATGGTTAACACCCTCCATATCTAGATACCATATTTTATACTTGCTTTCCCGGGTGCAACCGTCGAAGATGAGGTATGAGTCTCTAGAGTGCAGCAACAATCAAGGTTAGAGTTGCTTTAGATGATAAAAGAACTAAATTTAAAAGTATGCACATTGACAAGTGATTTACTCTACACTTGTATTTCGAGTGTTATCCCAATGCCTTTCACCATTGGAAAATAGTTTCTACAGCCACCACTTGAAGCCATGTAACTCAACATACACATTAGTACTATATATCAGCTTATAAATCTGAGAACATAAGTTTCATAATAAACTTGAAAACAAGATAAATTAATTTCATAAACAAAGTTAAACATTACAGATACTTCTCTAATATGAATTAATAGTGGGTGAATGAAAGCATGTCTACAAATTTCCTCCCAACCATAGGATTTATTTAACGTATGTTTGTCCATCTAAAGCCACCCCCGAGATGGATGACGAATCCACTAAGGTAAGGTTATAAACAGAAAATCTCCAAGTTTCAAGTTAAGAGAGTGTTATAACCAAAGGGATGCCTTTCCTATGGGTATGCGACTTAGAATTCTTAGTTTTCATCACATTTGAAATTTTAACCATTAATCAATCATGACTAAACCCTTATCGCTTTTTGTCCAAAACAAAAGGGCATGCCAACCATATAGATACAACTAACTACCCAAAGTTCTAGAGTATATTAGCAAGCCACATATCCATCATTATTACAACAACATTTTTTCTACCATCTTCTTGAGCCAATAAGTATTTATAAATTACCTATTACATGCAAGAGAATAAACTCATATCTATTAATAAGTTATTCATATATTGAGGATGAGTTCTCTCTAATTTTCTACTATTAATTGTCAATTCCCTTCATATTTACTTGTAATATATACAACTTTTACCTTCAATGAGTGTAATTAAAAATCAACCAAGTACCCATGCATACACTAGATCATATGCATTTTTATAATCCGACTATTAATGCAGCATTTGAAAAATCAGCCTTTTAAAAGGATATTAGCACAACATTGAAACTCATCTAAGGAAAACAAACAAACAGACCTCTGACCAAACACACGGGCAACATTCAAAGATCAACACCTAAAAGGAAAAATCATAGCAAGATCAGAGAGACAAATCCAATCACAGCCAGTTAAGAGATTAGATAAAAAATACAGATCTAAATGTAAAATTTTGGCATCTATAAAATATAGTTAATAAATCACCGACAACCACAAGTATAAAACCCATAAACAAAATTTAAAAGTAACTTGCAGGAAGAATCTACCATCTATCAAATCATAGGCATTTTCTCTTACCATATCGACAACAAAACTCCAGTCACACTGATTGTATCGACGATATTGTCACCCTTTCTCCAAAATCTCGCGACGCGATCGATTTGGCATAAAATTCTGATATGTTCCGAAGGCTCGACATTCTTTTCTATCGGCAACAAATGTCAAGATATTCTGACCATTTCAGCTGAAACTTAAGAATTACTTTCGACGTGTCGACGCTCTTTACCATCAGAAACATACATTGAATCTTTCAACCATTTCGACGGAAATTATGAATTACTTCCGACGATGTCAGAACCACTGTTTCAGCGGAAAAACATGAGTCTTACCGTTAGTTTCGGCGAAAAATTACAAGTTACATCCGACGACCTGCACTTTTCCATCGAAAATATATGTCAAGTTTGTTCAACCGTTTCGACGGAAACTTATGAGTACTTTCGACGCATCGGCAACACTGACCAAGTTAATCTGATTATGTTAGAGAGAGAAAGTGAGTTTTTCTTAGTCAAAACTTCTTTTACTCAAGCAAACATGTATCTTTATGGTCCCGATATTGCTTAAATGAATGGATACAGTTAATTACCTAAGAATTCTAGAGTGCAAACTCATCATTAAACAATGTAACTATTTCTCCATTATTATGGCAACCCTTCTTCCCTACCGTGTATTTATACCATAAAGTATTTATAGGTACCTATTACATTCAAGAGGATAAACTCATAAACTATCCCACTGAATATTCATATATATAATCGAAGTAGTTCCAAACTTGACATCTTTCGACATTTCAATCATGGGGATATAGTAAATACACGCTGGAAATGTGTAGAAATTCATCTCATGGGTGATAAATATACATATACATGGATCTATAACTCTATTTATAGGAACAATACTGGTAAATATTTATCATTCAGATTGCATGCATTCACATTTTCATTCAACACTCAGACATTCAAATTAGTGTTAAGGATTGAACTGAGTAACTACCATTCATATCTCCTACATCAACATTTATTTAGTCAATTCCATAGAGGTAGAACACAATGCAGATTTGATTCATTCAGTGTAGGAAGAGAGAGAGAGAGAGAGATCACATTTCATACATTTTTCATTTATAAAACAGATGCAACTGGATCTATCCAACAACGCAGACCTTAGATCTTTCATTGAAATGTAAATCTAATTAAATCACAACCACTGGAAAAATTGCAAGCTTTGAATTTAGAGTTTAAGATGTAATTCTATTCAACCCAAGATAAACATACCTTCAACACCGATACTTTAAATCCACACACATCCCTTTAGATCGGATCAAGGCTTCTGTTCAGTTCGTGGTTTACATTCCACTCCAATGCTCAAGCTCATATTCCGATATAAGTCAGGTCACCCTCTCTACTGAGAAATCATGGCCTTTATAGGAAAACAACTCTTCATCTTAACACGACATGTGGCAAAGGTCACACTCCACGTCTTCCTTTATTCTTCTAAACATGACATGTGGCCTTAGTCAGACTCCACATTTTTTTCCTTCTTTCAACACAAGTGAAATTATTATATCATTTATTTCTTTTGCATTCCACCTTATCGACATGCAATTCTCTCTATTATTACGAAATGGTTACTTTAAATGTTTCAACATATGTTTAGAGATATTTAACATATAGCTTCAATATATATATATATATATATATATATATTAAACATATCTTTTAGGGTTATTAAAATACAACTCAAAATATGTAAAGGGATATTGACATATAGCTCCAATATATATTTATAATCCTTATTGGCTTTAAATTCTTTGAGAGCATAACCCTCATACCAACACTAAACTATGCAAATAGTTATGTTAATCTCATTATGCATTTTTAGACATAGACCATTATCTATACATTAATTTTAGTTCAAGTCGATTTTACCCTTATTATGATGAGTGTGTATTTTACCATTAAACACCATAGCCAACTTCTCTTTGATACGTCATCGAAATCATGATGAAACCCAGGTGAGTTGGCTATATCCCCAAGACTTTACTCATCTTTACTCACTCTCCCCTAGTATATCTGTCCCTAATCATCGTTTTAGTCATGCAAAGCTTGTAGCCTCCTAACATTATCAATTTCATCCACAATTTGATGAAGTTAGGATTAGTACTTACAATGCTTTTTACTAACACTTCGTGCTTCTCGGTCACGCTCTAAGGGGATGTTATAATTATTGATTATTCCCGGAATCTCAATCCATTTGTTTCAGTTTGATTCGTTTAAACTTTAGTTTCATTAGTTTTTTTAATCGACGTTGACAAACATGAGAATGCAACATCCTACATTCATCTGATCTCTCTTGAAAGCTTCCATGTAATCAATTCGATTTCCATTCAAACATCGACTTCTAAACATCGTTAGTTTCATTTCCATTGATAGAATGATATTCCCAAAACTATTGCTAGGAAAATCCCGAGATCGCTGCATTACAGGATTGCAGGACCTATCATGAACTGATTTCCAAGGATGAGCGTGAAGATCAAACTTGATTCTCCTTGCTCAATTATAAAATGAGTAGGAAATCGAGTGCAAGGGGGGAAGAGAGGTTCCATCCAAGGGGCTCGAGAGAGAGTTGTATGGGATATAGTTCTTGGAGATCATGCTAGAGGATTCCATTTTGTAGCAAGCATGCATTTTATCTTTTAACAACTTATATAAACACTGTCTTGGAATGATGTTATATTCGAGATGAGCCATGTTGTTCTTTTGTCACAATGAATGTTTATGTGCATTTTGAACACCTTATTCACAACTTTATTCTCTGATAACTGTTTTTTTATCCTAGAATTCTTATGGATGGATTGATGTTTATCATGTGCTCTAGATCTAAAACTCTCTCTTTATATACCACATACTACTCATAGTATTTTTATTTCCTCATAATTCAATCATCACTGTTCTTTAAATTATCTCATTCATGATCCCCACCTTACCTGCAAAAAATATTCATAAACCAAAACCTAGTTATCTAATTGAAAACTTTAAGATTATCTAAACTTTGAGCCTTAGTAGTCTAAGTGCAAACTCGAGTGATAAATGTGTAAAATCCAACTTTATAAAATATATGCACATAAAATTAGGCTATCAAATCGGATCTATGGTCATCATTTGAGAATTCAAATGCATTAAAGAGGAACTAAACAATTCAAAGGTCAAAGATTAACCCAGATTCAAGCACACAGGTGGCAGATCGACTAGTCTAACAACCTCCAAGCACATATTTGAAGATATTTGATTTCGAAATTTACCATATTTTGCAAATATTTATGCCCCCAAGTTACGCAAGAGCAAGTAGCTTTTGAATCATAGGTCCACATGCCAAATTTCTAGATTCTTGAAATTGTATTCAAGGTATCATTTTACAGATTTTGGGGAAAATTATTTGGCAAAGATGGGGAATCGTATTAGATTCTCCATGAAGTTGCAGGACTGTGTATTTGGTTTTTAATTTTGGCTCAAGCTTTTCCTTTTCATGTGGTGGGTAATATCACATATGAACAAATATTAATATACATTACGTGTCTTCATGCATCAACCCTTTTACCTTGATTTGACGTGTAGTGCATAAAATCTGAGTCATGGGATATTCTCATTTTAATTAAAATGATATTCTGAATCATGGGATACCGTGTGAAGGATCTCGTCTTGTCATTTGACGCGTAGTGCATAAATTCTGAGTGAAGGATCTCCCCTTGGTATAAGATTAATTAAAAAAATTAACCTAGGAATACTTTAAAATTATAATTTAAAATATAATAATTTTACTAGAAAACTTAACTTATATGGTAGGGAACATTATAAACTTAATAATTAAAGTTAAGAAGAACACTTTCCTTGTAATACGCTTTTATAAATACTTAAGGTTTAATAAAAAATCTTAATACTAATCTAATGAAATTTAATTTCTAATTTACTTTATTATTTTAGTTAGGTTAAAATTTAAATTTAAAATTGCATACTCTTTCATAAATACTTAGTTTTAATAAAAAATCTTAAATACTACTCCAATAAAATTAAGATTACAAATTCACACATGGAACCCGAATTTAATTCCTATTTTCAGGTAAAAAATTTAAAAACTTTAAAATTAAAAAATTCATACTTTAATTAAAATTTAGATTTATTAAAAACTTTAATAAACCTTGAAGAATAATTTTTTTTTAAATTTAGTATTTGCATTATTTAACTAAATTATAATAATAAAGTCGACAACCACTTTAATTAACTTAAAATTAAAATAAGTTTCCACTATTTAATTAAGAAAACCTGGGTAAGAAATGACAAGGCGAGATCCTTCACACTATATCTCTTGAAGAAGGGTTGCATTGGTCTGCCAAAACGTCAAGAAGTTCTATAATTCACCACGGGATTCCACAAGCCTGAACATGTCTACCTATGAAAGCGTCGGCAAGACTATTTTATATTTGTTTTGTTTAAATATGATTGACAGACCCAGAATGTGCCAATCAGTCCTTGAGGACAGTTGTATATGAAAAACATTATGCTTGTAATGAAATCTGAATGATAGGGACAACCTTGTTGAATGAGAAAACTATGCATGCGAGATTCGGGGGCATGAGAGGTCACTCTCAGAACTATTACACGAGGAGTGGGAATGCCAGTATGACGCTAGACTCACCCTGGGGAATCAAGAGGTAATGGAGCGGAAATTCTTGGGGGCAATTGCCTGTTAGCTGCAAAAGACCTAGGAAAAATGAAAGAGAATAAATGAGGAAGCATATGCTAGGAGGTGGGACACCACTGAGTATGTTGGAACAAGCAGTTGTTTTCTATGTGAACACTCTATGTTAGGAAAGGATTTCTCACTGGAGAACTAGAACTGAGTTTGACTGTCACCACTTTCAGCTTGCATAGCTCAGATTCAGGGGGGGGCGAGGACGAAGTCATCTGTGCCTAATATATAGTTGGGTGAAATGTGGTTGTTCCCTTTTCATTGTGTATCTGTTGTAGACTGGATCCCTTACTGAGCTTTTATCCTTGTTATTCTTCTAAAATCAATGTATGTTGTTCCATGTATATTTGTGTTCGAATTTCCAGGAAATGATAATTAGGATCTTCACTTTCAGTGATGGAATGATGCTTATGAAACTGTTAATCACACTCTCCATATTTAGATGATTATGCGTTGTTTTAAGGAAATTGGCAATTCAAATGATGTGATAGTTTCGGTAAAATTGTCACCAACATTTGCATGTTTTCTATGTGCTAAGAGCTTAAGTTATGTCTGTAGAGGTATGAGTGTTTTTCTTTCCTTATTGTTGTAATGATAATTCCTTAGGTGATTGAGGAAATATTTGTTGTTAAACTGGTGTGTGTGCTCTTATAATTATCCTCTAGCTGTTATTAAGTCTTTGCACCATTTTCTCTTAAACGAACTATGCTCATCATGTCAGGCCCTCTGCGAAGAGTCCTTAGATATTATGTTATGTGTTTTAGTTGAATCTAACCTTAGTCAAACCGCTAACTTTACCCAATTGGCCTAGGGCCTCTCTAATTCTCAACAAAGGGCAAATTCCAAATTTGTGGTGAATTAGATTTCACAAGTTTTTCATGCACACCAAGACATGTTAACTTACCCGCTAGTTGAATCCAAAAAATCCCTGAGAACCATTGGATCTAGATCAACGATGGAACCCAAACACTGTAAGGAGGATTTGAGAAAAATTCTGTGCACACCAGGAGCTGTTAACTCCCCTTCTAGTTGAATCTGTAGAATTCCTAAGAACCGTCGGATCTGGATCAATGGTGGACCCCAAATGCCGTAAGGTGGATTTGATAAAAGTTTCACGCACACCAAGATTCTATTAATCCGTGCTAGTTGAGTCATCCAAATAGTCCACATCCGTTGATTTTCTTTGTAACACCCCAGCTTTGAACCTGTTTGCATTAAATACATATGATATAAATATTGCAATTAATCATGGTGTGGAGCTAAAGGAAAAATCCCCACCATTGATTTATTGTCTTATGTTTCGGCGATTAAAATCGATTCTGATGGTATTTTGTTCTAACCAACACATTATAACTTTGGATATTATGTAAATATGCAATTTAATTAAATACCCACAACTAGCTATTTCAATGCAACATTAAAAGAGATGGGGGAATGATTTCCTAAGGATAAGGGAGAGGGGATATTTAACCTTTGGGACCAATGGGGAAAATTGAAATGTCAATAAAAGAACCCATCAAGATGTCAATCACCTTTCTTGTCTTGTTCAACCTATCATTTAATTCTGCAAGAAAATTGGTTGGGTTAGTTATTGCATGAGAATGGCAAAGGTATGGAAATCAGAAATTCGAATTTGGGGAAGCATCCATTTTTGGGAAAAATGTTTTTGACTTTTAGGGCAAGTTAACACCCAAAAATGCATGCCCATTTGGCTGTCCACCCACGTTCTCCATTTCCTCGTGTAGTGGAAGCTTGGGAGTTGTTTTCCTTCATGTTTTTGGATTGTTGTGTATGTTTCCTTCACGTTGGGGGCTCCTAGGAGTTTTCCTCACCATCATTCATCCATGTTGGGGCTCTCTCAAGCAGCTGAGAGTTTCATGTGTGTGGAATTCCCTTTTTTGGAGCTATTGTGCATTCCTCATCCACTTTTTTCTAGATTTCACCATTTTCCCCATGACTGGGAAGTCATTTCTGGGAAGGTCAATGGTTGGGATCTTTTTTTGATGGTTTGTACTATGGTTTATCCCCATTACCTAGTTGGGACAAACCATTTTTGTGTTTCCCAATGATTTGGAGGAGAAACCATGTTTTCTTGGGTATCATTGAGTTCATTTTGGCCACTTTTGGGACAAAACATCCCTGGGAATCGAATTGTTGCTAAGGGGTTGCTTTCACCCATCTTGGCAAATCCTTTTGTTTACAAAACTACTTTGGTTCATACCCAAAACTTGCATTTTGCTGTGTAGTGCATCCTTATCTTGGCTTGGCTGAGTAAGTCCAAGAATCCATCTATTAGTGGGATGACTATGTTTGGATGTGGTTATTGGCTTGAGAGTAGGTGTTTGGCCTTGATGTGTGTAATATTGTGTCCCCTAGTTCCCTGTGGAAATCATGCCCATCTCAAGGATGGAAGTGATGCTGAGAGAGTAAGGAGCACACTGGCCTATGCTTGGGTGGAATGTTGCTGCGACATAGCTAGTTACGGGTAAAGCTTCTCCTCAAGATAAGTATCCTTGTATTTAAATCTGCAATTGTATTTTCTTCGTAAATTGTCATGGACATGTTAAATGCTTGAACATGATGATTGTTGCTTGTTTCATGAGTATGGACAACATGTATTTGAATGCTTGAATGTGTATGCTTCTGCTATATATTGCATATTTTATACATCTGTTTAAGTTTTTAAGTTTCATGCACTTTATATCATGTTAATGGGGCTAGTTTTCCTAGGTTGCTACGGCATAGTCGCATCCTCTCTCCAGTAGAGGGGTGGGGATGTGATAGTATGGTATCAAAGCTCATGTTGCATATTTGGGCCTCAATGGGCCAAGAAGATGGACAGTGACAGAGGCAGGATTACCCTCTGTTGAGCACAAGCTAGCAAGAAAAATTTTCAAAATTTTCGTAAGTGTTGGAAATTTTCATATATCGGCTAAGAGGGCAGAGTTCTACCGATATAGTGTCAGATGAAGTGGTTGAGTTGAGCCGCCAAAGGGAAAGAAAGAAGAAAATTCAAAAATTTCTAAGTTTTTTGAAATTTTGCACATCAGCTCAGTTGGTCGAGTTTCCATCAGCTTCAAATACTGAGTTGAGCCAATGGCGTCAACTTGAATATTTGAGTTGAGCCGATGAGAAGAAGGAGAAATAAAACTTTTCCAAAAATTTATAAGTGTCAAAAAATCACGAAAACTTGGTGAGTTTTTCGATGCATCTCGAATGAGATTTCTAATGCATATCAGATGAGTTTTTGATGCATCTAAGATGAGCTTTCCGATGCATCTCAGATGAGTTTTCGATGTGTCTCAGATAAGTTTTTCGATGTATATCGGATGAATTTTTTCGATGCCAAGGAAAAAAAGAAAATATTTGAAAATTTTTTCTAACTGTCAAAAAACCCATATCGGAAAGAAAAGACGAAGTGCTTCTAGTACATGTCAAGTGAACTCGTTAAGTTTTTCCAATACGTCAAAAAAAGTTGATGAGTTTTTCAATCGGCAAGAAGAGGAAAAGATTTTCGATACATCAGATGAACTCGATGATTTCTGCCGATACGTTGAAAGGAGACAACGAGTTTTTTCGATTGGAAAGAAATGTTAAGTTTTGCCGACGCGTCGGAGGGGAAAAGGTGAGTCGATCTGACATGTCGAAAAACTTTAGTAAGTTTGTCAATTGGGTGGAAAATATGAGTTGCTCCAAAAAAGAGAATTTTTGCAGGTCCTCAGTGGGATTTACAAGAACTAGAAAGGTGAAAAATGGTACCGATCTTATGCTCCAGATTGTGCAAAAATAAAAGATGAACAAAAAAAGGAAAAAAAATGAGGACACTGCCTTGACCCCGTTCATCCCCCAGAGATACTCATTGTTGCAGAAAGGAAACTATAGCAAGAAGGAGTGCTAATTAGCAGAATTGCTAAACTTATCCAACCCAACAAAAGGCACACTAACCATTCATGCTTGTAAGAAGAAATTGGTAAGTAATTGTTTGAAATTCTAAGATTGACTAACAAATGCTATTGTTAACGCATTTTGCAGAGTCATAGTGCAGATTGAAAATTTAATCTTGGTCTGACCAAGATGGTCAAAGAAGTCTAGAACCAAGAAGAGTAACAACATGGATGATGCACGGGATCCCTATGGACACAGGAAAGATGTTATGGGGGAAAAGAAAAGATATCCATAAGAGAGAAGAAAGCCACTCCAATGCTGGAGACGTGGAGGATCCCATTTGTGCTGGATTTGTCCACATGGGGAAGGGTGTGTAAGGTGAGCTTACAATATCCAAGGTCATGGAACTAAAGCTATTGAGAAGTGGGAACAAGAGATTTCCCCAGATGCTGTAGCTACCATAAGAAGCCTGACGAAATAATTGCAAGATTGCAAAGAAGAAAATAAAATGCTGGTCAATGCTCTAGTAGAAAAAAACTAGTTGACTACTGCCATGCTACATAGTTTGGCATATCTCCAAAGGAAGATAAACTCTGGGAATCAATTAACAGAGGTAGAAGGGAGTAGGAGAAGTTCCCATGAGAATAATGAGAATCTTAACCCAAGGAAGAAAGGTTTTAAACCTTCTCACCTACTGAAGCGGCAAAGGAAGCCATCACAAGCTGTGATTGATCTGACCAGAGTTATGAGGAAAAATCCAAAGGAACCTCTCAAATGTTGGGGATGTGAACGACCCCATTTGCACAGGTATTGTCCACTTGAGAATAGGAGCAAGGTTCAAATCCCTAGCACCCAAGAAACTAAAACTGTGGGTGAGGAAGCACGAATCATTCCTAAAATTGATGTAGTGTTGGAAGACCATTGGGAAGGTCATAACTCAATTATGGTGGAAGTTGAGGGTGAGATTGTTGAATAGACTATTTCTATTTTGATCGACCCTACATCGACTTGCATCTATATCACCCCTAGACTTATTGATATGTGCACTTTGAAGAAATCAAAGCATAGAAGATCATGATCAGTCCAACTAGCCACTGGAATCTAGAAGGATTTCAATGAGGTGGTAATGAAGTTCCCATTGGTCATGGATGGGTTACTCACCTGTGCAGATATGAATGTTCTTCCACTTGGATCATATGATTTCCTCATTGGAATGGATTGGTTGGAAGCACATAGAGCAAAGCTTGATTGTTACAATAAGACTTTTGAATGCTTGGATGAAGAAGGAAACCTAAGGGTTTTGAAAGGAATTCCAAAAGTGATCTCTGGAAGGAATTTTTCATCAATGCAACTAAAGAAGTTCTATGGGAAAGGTTGTAGAGTGTATGCAACTCATGTTTTGGAGGTAGTAAAGTATGATACTCCTAGGTTTGAGGGCTTTCATATGCTACGGGAATTCAGGAATGTTCTCCTTGATGAAATTCCAAGGCTTCCTCCAAGAAGTGACATTAATTATACCTTTGAGATTATACCTAGAGCAGTACCAGTTTCCCAGACATCCTATGGAATGAACAAACCAAAAATGCTAGAGCTAACCATGCAGCTACAAATTTTGTTGGAAAAGAAGTACCTCAAACCAAGTGTGGCTCCTTGGGGAACCCCATTTCTGTTTGTGAAAAAGAAAGATAGTACATGCTGGTTGTGTATTGATTATGGGCAGCTGAGAAAAGTCACTGTGAAGGAAAAGTATCCTTTTCCTAGAATTGATGACCTCTTTTATCAAATAAGAGGAGCGAAGATGTTCTCCAATATTGACTTAAGGTTTGCTAACCAGCAGGTAAGGATCAAGAATGAATATGTTCATAAGGAAACCTTCGGAGCAAGGTACTTGGGAAAGTGTGCTCTCATTTTCCTTAATGAAATACTTACTTATTCAAAGGATGCGGAAAACTGTGTAGAATAGTTGAGTCTGATTTTAAAATTGCTCAGAAAGCATCAGTTGTATGCAAAGTTGTGCAACTATGACTTCTAGGAAGATGGAATTCATTATTTGGGTCACATTATCTCAGATAAAGGAATATCTGTAGACCCTGAAAGGATTGAGGCCATGATGAATTCGCCTGCTCCAAGAAAGTTAACATATGTAAAATATTTTGTGGTAGTTGTAAGATACTACGAGAGGTTCATCGAAGCATATTTTGCAAGAAAGATTGAGTCTACGTATGGGCTGAGGAAGCATCCATGTGAACTTGTGGTTCCATGAGGAAATGGCATTTCCTGAAGACTGAAGGTAGAATGACTGGAGAAGAGAAATCTAGTTGTACCTACTACAACCAAGGCAAGAAACTACCATGTGCTATGAGAAGGATCTCATGAATGAAATCTAACTTTTGAACATAATAGATTTTGAACTTCAGATTTTAAATTTTGTTATTAATCAAATATTATTAACTGTTTGGCTGATCTAAAATGGTGTCAAGATGACATGCTGTATGTGAATGTCCAATTTTTGGGAAGCATGTGTAATTTATCGATGAGTACTCCCCACTTGAAAAATCCAAACAATATGAGGACAATCTCATGACTACAAAATCTGATTTTCTATGGGAAGCAGAATTGTGAATTCAAATTTTGGATTTGACTATTAATGTTATTAATCATTTGGTAATTGGAAATGCATCTAGGCTTGAAATAGATTTCAAAATCTATGATTAAATTTTTATGATGACATCTCATATGAAATGCATGCTTGTATGTAACACATGTGAGATTATGAAAATATGTACTGGTTGTACATGGCTCCTTAGAAGGATATACTTGGATACATAGCTTCTCGGAGGGAGGTTCCTGGAATAGGTTTGAAAACCTATAATTGTAATTACTTTTATAATGACATTTTATATAAAATGCATGTTTGTATGTAACGCAGGTAAGATGATGAAAATAGGTACTTGACGTACATGGCTCCTCGGAAGGATGTACTTGGATACATAGCTTCTGGGAGGGATGTGTTTGGAATAGGTTTGAAAACCTATATATGCAATTATTTTTATAATGGCATCTCATATAAACCACATGCTTTTATATAACATAGGTGAGATGGTGGTGGTCCGCCCTGGAGTACATAGCTCTTGTGAGGATGAGTTTGAGAAATATGACTTCTTTGGAAGGATGTACGATACTACATAGCTTCACCCCCCTGCTGTTTACCAAAATTATATCACCATCATGTGATAAGACATCTGACATACCTACTTTCCCTGAATCCCAGCTTTTGGAGTGGAAACCCATACTAAATGTCAATCTTTCATACAAATTCCCAGCACTGTGCTTACCTTGTTATCCAAGAGCGGTACCTTGTTCAAACTACCTATCCCTTGATATCCACAAGTGGTGCCACCACCTATGGCCCTTATCCCATAAGCGTTTCTTACCAGAACCACTCTGTCACTAAAGGAGAAACATGGTACCCTCGGTAAAAAGGGAAAAAGAGAAGTTTCTTGAGGCTTCTAGATGATAAGTCTCATCTCCTCCCTTAACCCTACCATTGTGGTTCTATTGAGTTTGATATCCCCCATCCTAGGATCTTGGAGGCCACCTCACCCACAAATCTCTCAACCATCCCTATCCATTTAGCCTTATAAATACAAGCTTATGGCCATGGTTGAGGGGGAGAACTCTTAAGGTATTGTTCTGTTGTTGGATTGATCACTTGGTCCATATCATTGGAGAGCATAGAGAGAGCTAGAGTCGGAGCTTATGGGGATGAGAATGCTTGGTTTCATGGAGATGCATGTCAACACTAAGGCTTGGTTGTAAACTTCTTCATATTTCTATATTAATGCAAGTTGATTTATGTCCCACATCAATTGTTGATGTTTGATTTCACATGTATGTTGTTAGATTCCTTAGTCACTAACATAGATTAGTAGATTATATTCTGGCTGCTTTGATCTATTTCATGTTGAGCTTATTGCAAGTACATAGGGTGACTGTCAAAGCATTGCATTCTAGGTATCTATGGCATCTAGGGAGAGTCTTCAACCTCTGTCCTCTATTTGTTCTGGATCAGACTAGTGGAACACCTTGCTGTCCGTAGGAGGTGAAATATTACAGCTAACAAATCTGGTGACTCCACTGGGGACCTGTCAGTGAGATGGGAGAACCCCATCTCAAGAGACCAGTCAAGAAGTAGATATCCTCTACCTCCACTGTAAGTATATGGGCCCCCACCTCGAAATACTATTGTTCTGGATTCCACATCTGAAGTATGTTTTCTAGCAACTACTCGTATGACACCAGGTTTGGGTTCCAGAAGACCTTCAGGATCCCATAGTCCCGTAATGCGGCAATACAACCTGCATTTCTCTTAGCAGCAGCATCCTCATTGTCATGCGTTCTTTCTTTCCATATCACCATGTTTTGAGCAACCTAGACCTGCCAAAAACAATAATGGCATGCATTAGACTCATCCTCAGTCATTAAAAATCAAAGGAATGAATTTATATTTGTTAGAATAATTGACCCATAGTTAGCTACCTTAGACCTTAATTAATCCAATTTTTGTCTTATTTGCCTAGTTTCCATATTCCACCTTATGCAAGCTGTCCTCCACACATCCACAGTGGTCAAAATTGCTAATTTTGAGTCATGGAGTGCTTGGGAAACCTCCTATAATCAAATTTGCTTTATTCCTGGCCTCCCTAGCACATGTCTGCTTTTTTTCTTTATTGCCTGCTTTTTCTAAGTTTTAAGGAAATTGGGAAAGTCTGACTAGGTGAAGTTAACTTGTTTTTTTTCCTCCACTTCCTCCACTCTTTTCTCCTATGAAAAGCATGTATGAGTTGTCCTTCCACCCACTATTAGCTTGCCTAATTTATTTTTCCAATTCGTGAGCTCCTAGACAGTTTTGGAAACTGCTTTATGCACCTATGGGGGATTTGCTTAGATTTAGTAAGCCTGCTTTTGACTAGATTCGAATGGCATCTTCATGCATTCGAATCCCTCATGTAATTATTTATTGTGGAATCCTATGACTTCATAGGGTTGGCTATTATACACGTATTCAATACATATTAGTGTTCAACTCCATATTCAGTCTCTTTTGTGAGTAATTTGCATGTGTAATTGGCAATTGTTGTGAGTGTAATTGTTCTAACACCTGGGTTCAATTTCCACAATATTTCCTGTGCTATTAGTTTTATTTATCCATGGTTGGCACCGCATGTGCACTGTTGGATATAGGCAGTGGCACCGCCTGTCCACTATGTTATTGGTGCGGTTCTTGGGTGGTACCGCGTATCCCGCAAGGGGTAGCCGTGGTGCTCACATTTTGAGTTTTAGGGCTTGCCATATGAACCCAAAACCCCACCAAATCTCAAAATAAATGCTATGAAATGAAAGAGAAGGGTCTTAGCCATTACCTGCAACTGACAATGCTGAAAATGGATGGTGGAAACTCCCAATATCAGCTATGAAAGATCTGACTAAGAAAATGCTCCAAGTTCTCTCTGCTACAGGTAAATAGTGAAATGTTTTGATTTTTTACTATTTACTTGACTTATATAGGAATTTTTGGGTCTGATTTACTATAGTTTTGATGTAAAATCATGCTTTAGTCAAAATTTATTTGTCATAATCCCTAATGCTAGTTTTGAATGCATTTAACACTTGTTTCTAAGACTATTGCAAGATAGGAGAACTCTAGCAAAAAGCTTCGAAAGTTTGTTTCTGGATTTTTCGTACTTTCATAAAACAGAAAAGGTCGATGAGTGTTTATTATGACACTTTGATCACGCTCTTTAAACCTAGTATCAAAGGTTCGAGTCTGTTTCCAAATCTTTCCAGGCTCGTAAAATTGGACATTGTGTAAAGAAACATCATGGAGTCTTCTTTTCACATCTTTTTTCAGACTCCTTAAATATGAAAAGATCGTCGAGTCAGTTTTTGAATCTTTCCAGGCTCGTAAAAAGTGAAATTGTGTAAAGAAACCTCATGGAGTCCTCTTTAAACTCTTTTTAGGCTCCTTAAATATGAAAAGATTGTCTAGTACTTGTCTCCTTCATACTCATAAAAGTATTTGAAGAGTTGTCCTTCCGATGGTAGGTTATCTCTTTTTTGGTTCGAATAGGACTATTTATGAAAAAGGAACACTCTAGCCAATCATGACTAGAAGAGTTCTCTAAGGTATGATTTTATACCTTTTCGGGCTTTAGAGACTAAATCATATGAAAAAGGACCCTTTGGAGTCTTCTTCCGTATTCATTCAGAATCTCTAAACATGAACGATACCGGGTTTTCTTTCAGTAGATTCATTAAAATTAAACAATGAGAGACCCATTTTGGGAACGAACCCCTCCTCTCTCAGGTTCATAAAACATATGAGTTTGTACTTGTCTTCCGACAAGCTATATCGAGTGTTTGTTACCCTCTTTGAACTCGTAAAACCGAAAAGAGGCACTCATCGATCATGATGGGGAAAATGGGAAGGGAATCATTTTGTAAATAATGTTAGTTGTTTGCCGTTACCTTTGAACATGGCACTTGTCTGTACATCATGTTAGTCAATTGGGTATTCAGCTGATCTCCATGATGATCCACTTTCATGAATCATGTCACTCCTTTGAGTTTTTCAAAATAATGCATTCTCCACTGTCGTATTGTGTGTCTGTCCCATCCAGTCATGCTACCAAGTCTTTTTGTCGTGCCTCCCAATGTTCAAAGGGGATTTGAAGAACTTTCCTCTGCAATCCACACAGTCTTTGTGTCAGTACTTTGAGACAGTCCTATGGTTACTACATACACATCATTCTAGAACTATGTTCTGAGTTTTGTGTCATCAATGTGCGACTCATCATGTCCCTCCTTCGACGAGACTTTTCCCGTAGACATCAGCTCATCATCTAGGAAATAGTCTTAGAAACAATGTTTAGTACCTTGAGATATGTATGCCTTAATGACAAAGTCTCTCGCTCTCGACATAGGTTCACATCATTGACCTTTGATTGATAGAATCGAATGGGTGTTAGACATCAGGACATATATTCACACTCAATAGATTGTACTAAGGTACCTTGGGAATCATTGACATTAATGGTGATCTCCCTCGCACTTGTTAATGGTTCACATAATTGGCTGGTAATCAAGTGGTTTCTACCATGTTTGACTTTATATCATTGTAATCACATGGATAGAATCGTACTTTATGGAAGATGAGATGAAGACCCTAGGCATTTGTTTAAAGTGCTCATTGCTTTTCCCCAGGTTGCGATGGAGTTTTGTATATCTAGCATGGATCCACAGTTGTATGGTCGTGGCTATGCTCAAATTTGTGTCTGTATGACATAGATCTACATTGTATGTCTGGTAGCTATGTCCAAGTTTGAGTCCTCTATCACATGGATCTACACTGTATTCTAGTAGCCGTGCTTGTTTATTCCTCTCATGGATCTGCCTTGTATCGGTCTGCAGCCATGAGTTTGGTTACTTGTGTCTATGAGTCAAAATACTTATGTACTATAGATTCCTACTTGTTGACATGCTCCAATCGAGCTGACATTTTCACCTTGTGGCAACAACTTTTTCTCTCAAAGCTCTCATTTATTGTATCCCTCTAAGACTCATGCTTTGGCGGGCATCCTGTTATACCAAAATCCTGTCACCATCATGTGATAAGACATTTGACATACCTACTTGCCCTAAATCCCAGTTTTGGAGTGGAAACCCATACTAAATTCCAATCTTTCATACAAATTCCTAACACCGTGCTTACCTTGTTATCTAGGAGCGGTACCTTGTTCGCACCGCCTACCCCTTGTTATCCACAAGCGGTGCCACCGCCTATGGCCCTTATCCCATATGCATTTCTTACCATAACCGCTATGTCATTGAAGGAGAAACACGATACCCTAGGTAAAAATGGAAAAAGAGAAGTTTCTCAAGGCTTCTAGATGATAAGCCTCGTGTCCTCCATTATCCCTACCATTGTGCATCTGTTGAGCTTGAGATCCCCCATCCTAGGATCTTGGAGGCCACCTCACCCACAAATCTCTCAACCATCCCTATCCATTTAGCCTTATAAATACAAGCTTATAGACATGGTTGAGGGGGAGAAATATTAGGGTATTGTTATGATGTTGGATTGATCACTTGGTCCATATAATTGGAGAGCATAGAGAGAGCTAGAGTCAGAGCCTATGGATATGAGAATGCTTCTTTTCATAGAGATGCGTGTTAACACTAAGGCTTGGTTGTAAACTTCTTCATATTTCTATATTAATGCAAGTTGATTTTTGTCCCACGTATATTGTTGATGTTTGATTTCACATGTATGTTGTTAGATTCCTTTGTCACTAACATAGATTAGTAGATTATATTCTGGCTGCTTTGATCTGCTTCGTGTTGAGCTTATTGCAAGTACATAGGGTGACTATCAAAGCATTTCATTTCAAGTATCTACAATGTCTAGGGAGAGTCTTCAACCTCTGTCCTCTATTTTTTCTGGATCTGAACCATTCAGACCAGTGAAACACTTTGCTGTCCGTAGGAGGTGAAATATTCCAGCTAACACCTGCTAGCTAGGAATCGGTTTTCATCAATGGGGATGTTTGATTTTTGTCCCAAATATATTGTTGATGTTTGATTTCACATGTATGTTGTTAGATCCCTTAGTCACTAACATAGATTAGTAGATTATATTTTGACTACTTTGATCTGTTTCATGTTGAGCTTATTGATGCAAACCTAATGTCAGTGACACTAGTAAGGGTAGCCCAATCCTCTATGGATTTAATCTTTTATGGGTCAATGACTAGCCCCTTCTCAAAGATGATGTGACCTAGGTACTATAACTATGTATTCGTAAAAATCACATTTAAAAAACTTAGTGTAAACCTGGTGTTCCCATAACACTTGCAATTCTATGTGCAGATGCTCCTCATGTTTCGCTCTACTTTTAGAATAAATCGGGATGTTGTTTATAAAGACCAATACAAATTTATCCAGGTATTTACTGAAGATATTGTTCATCATACACATAATGTTTGTGGGTGCATTGGTCAACCCAAACTCATAGTGGTCATATCGCGTCGAAAGTTCGTTTTATGAATATATTCATCGCAGATATGTACCTGATGGTATCCAAACCGTAGGTTGATATTTGAAAAGATCTTGGATCCTATGACTTGATAAAAAAATTCAGCATTCCTAGGGATTGGGAAATGGTTCTTGATGGTCATCTTATTAAGTTGGCGATAATCGATGTACATCTGCGTCATATCGTCCTTCTTATTTATGAAAAGTATAGGTGCTCCCCAAGGGGACAAACTAAATTAGATGTAACCCTCCTTAATCAACATCTTACAAATGCAACTCGAGCTCCACAAATTCTGGCGCGCTCATGTAATATGGGGATTTTGAAGCCGGAACTGGCCCTAGTGTCAGTTCTATGGATAAATATAAGTCTTGTTTCAGTGGTAATCCTGGTATTTCCTCTGGAAATACATCTGTAAATTCTACGAGTACTAGAAAGTCCTTGTTGTGCTACTCTCTTTCAACTTCTACATCCTAGATGTTTACTGCAAAAAGTTTACAGCCTTTCCTAATGCACTTCTTTAGTTGTAAGGAAGATATCCTCCTAACGTAAACCTTCTTAGGTATTCCTTGAATATTTTTTTGATTCCCTTGGCTATCTCTGCACAAGATTGACTTGTGTAGGAAATCGTGCATGACACAGTGTTGTTCCAACCATTCCATGTCAATAAGTACATTGTACGATCCTAAGGATCAAATGTTCAAATTTATCCTACCAAGGAAACCATTCAATTTTAGTTCACAATCTATAACTAATTTAGAAACATTCCATTTCATACCCATAGCTAATTGCACTAGCCATGGTTTCTCATCTTTAACTTTGTCTAGTTTACATAACTCAACAATTTTAGGCAATTGTCCTGGATCTTCAGTTTTGTTGGGTGCCACAACATGTCCTCCTAGTCCTCACACTATGGTCCTGACAATGAAACTATTTGTTGACACAATCCAATTGATGGGGGTTCACACATTGTTGACACCCTTCAACACAATCTCCCTAAACACTGACATAGACAGGTTTTACCCTATCCATCAATACCTGTGAAGCAAATGAAGTCTCACCCGAGATGCTTGAGGGAGGCCTGCAAGAACCATGATTCCATAGAAGGGAAGAGGACTTGCACACTTAGTCTCTCTCGGTTGCAATACCACTTAGAGATCCATAACATTTTTTAATCTTATCATTCACCTGTCTACCATCATTCGCACCAGATCTAATATCGCATCATTTCATTTTTCAAAAAATAGATCGACATGCAAGAATTCATTCACCATGCAAATACTTCTCATTATTAATATGAGAAAAACATTAAGAGATAAGATCATAACATATTAGCAATCCAAATCGCATCATTCAGATTACATCAATTAACCAGAGAAACAAAAATCAAAAGATCATAGATCACTTCGGGGACAAAGAGAATATGGATTTTCCAACAACATTCTTATCACATTACTTTTACATGTCAAAATACATCTTCAAGACACATCCCTTAGTTGACGGCTTCATACCAAATCCAGAAAATAGTTTGCAAGACAGAACAAAGATAAGGTATGCTCTGCAGTAAGATGATATCTCTTCTATCATATCCTTCGATTAGATGCTTTACTACTACATTTCTAACTCTATTTATATGTTTTCAACTTTACAAAATGGTCTACATATAAATAACTTCCTATCTAAATTGGACCAAAATTACAATAATGTGACCAAGCTGACCACTTGTTGATATATTCCTCTTGCGCAGTTTACTTTAAAACTTGTCACTTCCTTCCATGTTGCACCATGCGCATCAAATCCCTCTTCCAACAATAGGAACATAAATATTAACCTCATTTAGGCATGATAAATCTAGTCATATCTCTGACCACATCCATGAGTGGAAGAGGAGGCATAGCTTGATTAAAGACCAAATCCCTGATGAACTCTTAACATACTAGTTTATCTTATCATTGCACCCTTTTATCACAAAATATGTGGCCCTCTCAAGAGTGAAAATAAAAGAGTAGGAAGTCATCAAATCCCATCACATAAGCTTGGTCTATTCCCAATCCATAATCTTGTATGAAATACCGCTTACTTCTCCTAGAGTAGATGTTGAACCATTTAAACCAACCCCTAGACCACAGGATGCTGGTGTGATTGGTTTTGTGAAATGTTGTAACTTCTCAATATGTTGATCAAAATGATTGAAATAGATCCAAAATTATCAGAAACAATACTAAAATCGCCAAAACAAAACCCTCCCACGGATGTTCTATTAGTACAGAAAACCAATGCCAAGGGTAACTAACAACTAAGAGGGAAGAAAAAAAAGAATATAAATAATGTGTATAAGGGAAATAAGGATGGGAATAATAATAAAAATAATAATTTTATGAGGCGGGGGAGAAGGAAAAAGAAAAAGTGAAGTTTCCATGTCAGTTGTGCATTGAAGATAACTTAACCTATAAATGCTCCCATTGGATATATTTTACTGATTATTTGAACAACATGAAGCTAGCTAGCAACCCATTGTGTTAATGAATCCATTCTATCCTGACTCCAAAAACAAATTGTTACTTATTCTAACCCAAACCCTTCAACTATATAGGGGTTCTATATCGATGCCTCCTCTCTAGTGGAAGTTTGGGAAAAAATAAAGTTTTCATGTGCAATTGAGAGATGAACCTCCATAATAGAAATAGTAACTACAAAACAACGACATATGGATTAAAGGGAAAATAAGTCGTTGAGATTGAAACATCTTCCACATTACACATAGAAAAGATAGAAAATGAAACTATGCCTGTTGGGACGCGCACCCTAATGGTCCTTAGGATGGGTAACTCTGCGGGTGTTAATTCAAAATAGTCTTAGGGGTGTCGGAGTTGAGTTAAAGTCTTCTTTTGTAATAAACCCATGGTTTAAGACCATGGTTTTGTAAAAATGTGCAATATAAATAAGTGCTTATGTAAGGAAGTGAGGTTAGGTTTTTGATGTAAGAAGAATTAAGGCGAAGCTAAGGCTATTTTTGTAAGGAAAGGTTAAGTCCCAGCTGTGTGTGTGGATGACCTCTGCAGCTATGTGCGCAAAGGGTTTTTGTAAGAAGATTAAGGAAAATATGCAGCTGTGTGCGTAAAGGCCTGCTGCTGTGTGTGCAGCTTTTAAGGACTTGAAGGGATCTGCAGCTGAGTGCGCAGATCAGAACTGTGATTTTGTAGCAAGTTGAATAAACACAGTTTTGTGGACGTAGCCCCTACACTGGGGGTGAACCACGTTATATCTGGTCTTTTGGTTCTTATGTTGTTTCTATTTCTGTTGTCTTTTATGCATTAATAACTGTATACATTTGATAAATAAGATCGCTGCTAATAACAAGCTTCACTGTGAATTCTCCGTAGCGGGTTAAGCAAGTCACGGTTGTTTATTTATCTGCGAAGTTGTATATGTGTGAATGTTAGAGTTTTGTAGTTATTAAAGACTAAGGTACAGTAATATCCCTCTCTGCTTGCAGAAACCTGATTCTACGGCACCCCATAGCTGTTTCGGGTGAGACTACAACCTGTTCGCAGGTTGTTGCCGAAAGGCCAACATTGTGGGTCTTTTGTTGGTGCGAAGCAAAAGGATTAAACCCGGGTCTGCCCTATTTCCCAACAATTGGTTTCGTTTCTGGTTGAACTCAGTATCTGCTGAAAGGGGTTTACGTCGTACCTCGAAGGCTATGTTCTGGAGGCCCTCTATGAAGGAAATCGGTGATTGGCTTCAGGAGACTTATCTGAAATTCGCTGAGCAAGAGAACACAAATCCGCATCGTAGCGCAAGTGAATTTTTACAAAGGTATGTTTTTTGTGATGCTTATGAAATTTTCTTTGGTAGTATCCACATAGAGTTGCACCAGTGGTTATCCAGGTTAACAGAGCGAAGGACGAACTTTCAAGCTCGTCAGTTTCCTGCGTGGACCCCCGCAAGGGTCAATCTTGTGAAACACGTGAACAACGAGATTTTCCACGCCGTTGACTTCTGGACGACGCGAACGTTGGAAGCCTTTATGACCGATTTTGCCATTGACACAAGTACCTCCTTCAACGAAGCTGAACGGCAGTTCTTCAAAGGACCCCGGGGTAAGTTTTTGAATTCATTCAGCTTGAAAATTAAAATGCTATTGGCTGAAAAAGGAATCTTGTTATTTGAATCAGACTGTTAGATTTTGTACTACTAACATATGTTTGCAAGTGACAACACCCTCGCTGAGCAAAGTGCTTTGCTGCGAAGTGGAAAGAGGTACAAGCGAGATTTTGCAACCTATTCCTTAGGTTAGGATACCGCATCTTCCCCTGTAACTCCTGAAGAGTCAAACCCTGAAGAAAACCCTTCGGTTGGAAACCCTCCGATCACCCCGCAATGCAGCCCTGTTACCCCTGAAATTTCATCACAGTCTGACAGTCAACCAAGCCCGAGTATTCCTATCACAGGCCAGTATACTCCCGTAAATCCCCCCCATCGACGTCCTGTCCCCCTCCCAACCCTCCTAGATCCACCATGGCCCACCTAGCCAATGATATCAAGCTCCCCATCTTCAAAGGAACGGGATCAGAAGACCCAGAACAATTATGGTTTTTATGTGAAGCAGTGTGGAACGCGAAGAACATTACAAACCCAACTGTGAGAACCGCGCAGCTCGTTACTTATTTTAGGGACCGGGCTTTGACCTAGTTCATGAAATTCTCCAGTACTCAGAGCCCTACTTTAGATGAGATTAAGACAGCAATAACCAAAGAATTTAAGAAGCCCAAATCAGAATCACAGAGTATCACTGAAATGAAAGAGATTCAACAGCGGCGTGGTGAATCAATGTGGGACTTTGACCAGAGATTCAAAGTTCTACTAGACCAAGTCAGCTTCACCATTAGCCCTGTGCAGCACAAGGAATGGTTTATTGCAGCATTAGTACCACATATCAAAACTCCGCTCATGCAACAGAAGGTTGCTGACCAGCAAGAGGCTTTGGAAATCACAATGAAGCTTGAGACCGCCCCTGTTGATGACAATTCTGGTATTGCGCAAATCCAAGCGCAGTTGGCAGTGATGGCTTTGGAGCTTCACGATATGAAGAAGGGAAAAGACGGTCGAGAAGAGGTTTGGTGTACACAATGTCGGACTAAAGGTCATGACAAGGAACGGTGCCCTCTGGTAAGCAAGTACCTGAATACTTGTGCGCCAAACCCATTTCCACTGTAAGTCCTATACTGTGAGCTCTGTAGAACAACCGGTCAGCATCGACCTGAGAACTGTTACTTGCTGCAACGGTATGGACAAGGACCTAAGAACCCCTACTGTAACTTCTATAAGTCGATAGGACATAATGAAGATGAGTGTCGCACCTATGACGCCTACCGAGTGCGCAATGAGGGACCGAGTAATGCTAGCTACGGTTACCAGGGAGGCGCCTTCGGTAACGGTGCTTCTGGAGGCCGTGGGGGTATGGTCGGAAGAGGCAGAGGCCAGTTGGTGTGTTACAACTGTAACCAAGCCGAGCACCTTGCTAGGGACTGTCGGAACCCCACTATGACATGTCGGTATTGCTGCACAGTAGATCATGTGATTGAGCAGTGCCCCCAGCTGATAGCTAAGATTTAGGCACGATAGAGTACCCCTACTCAGAACATCTAGATGATTTATGTTGAGCCTCGACCTGCCGTAGCCATCAATGTTGTTATAAGAAGTGGAGCTACGACACACATCCAGAATACGGAAAAGCAACCTGTCGAAGCTTGGGTTTGTAAGGCTCCTGAGAAAATTCCCGCATTTGATATTGCAAGAGAAAAAGAGACATTCTTGGAAGTCAAGAAATATTTTGCTAGCCCTAGCACATCTGTCGCACCTACGCAGCCACATCAACTATCATCGCTGCCCCAAGAAGCTTTGCTGGATAAAGTAAGTACACTGTCCTCCTTTTTACAAAGTTGCCTCAAACTTTTAAGAAATCAGGATGCTCTGAACGAGCTATAAAAAGTCATTGCTTCCTGCGGACCTCAGCAAAACTGTGGTCGGGACAAAACTGTTCATAGAGTCAGCAGAACTGGCAGGGAAATGAGATTGAATGCTTAGATAGGAGTATACGATATGACTGATGTTATTTTGGACTTAGGGTCCGACGTAAATGTTTTAACCAAACAAACCTGGGAACAAATGGGAAAACCTACCCTTGCCTAGTCCCCTATATAGTTGAGGTTAGCCAACCAGCAAAAGATTGTACCCCTAGGGAGATTCCTAAGTGTCCAAATAGATATTGATGGGGTCAGTACTTTCGTGGACTTTGAAGTGATTGAGATCATTGATGACAATAATCCCTACCCAGCCTTGTTAGGAATTGAATGGGCGATGGAAAATGTTGCAGTCATTAACCTAAAAAAGAGACAGATGACCTTCAAAGGGAGAGACTTGAGAGTCATCCTACCCCTGGACCCCTCACAAGGAGAATGGTATACCAAACGCTTACGAGACGAAGATCAGGATGATCTAGAGCCCATCTACAATATCACTGTGCAGGAAGAACATTATGAGGATCCTCCTGCCGCAGGTTGGGATTCTGGTAGCTCCTGCATGACAGACTCTGAAGATGAATTAGAAAGTTGGCAGAACTGGTTATATGAGCACCATGGGCATAGAAGTGCCAGAACTACCAAGTCCCTCAGATGGCTCAGTTCACAACCAAGAACTGTACCTGTGTTTGATGGTTTGATAGACCCTAAACCGTTTATTGTACAATTCTCAGGTCAGATACCTGAGCCACAGAAAATGGAGGCTCTGGAGTCAGCATTCAGAGCCACAGCAGTCAAATGGTGGAAGGGCCATAAGAAGCAGATCCCTAGCTGGGAAGTTTGTCAGAAGCTCCTTCGCCTGAGATTTAAGGACCAGTCGGAGAAGGCGCGAAGCAAGTTTGATGGAAAATCTAGTCCCCAGGAACATTTGGCCAAATGCTATGAGGCATGGAAGTATGTACCTCAGGACGAATGGGTACATAGATTTGTGCACACACTGGGACCACTAGCGAAGAACTGGTACACAGAGGCTGAGCTTCACCAAGACATTGTAAGTTGGGACTGTCTTGTTCATAGTTTTATACATACTTTCTCTACTAACAATGTCTATCCAGCTCTAGATGCAGCTATTAGGATAATACATACTAAGGTATTTGATGACCAAGAATTATTAGAACATCGACCTGATTGGACGGTGCAAGAAGCCCATGCAGTCGAATGTTATAACTTCGCAATTGACGAGGATGAGGACCCGCGCAATATTGATATCCTTCAGTCAGAAGGATGCTGCAATGTGCATGGACCAGCAGTCGAGGCCCCTGAAGTGACTCAACCCCTGAAGACGCACACAGTTAACATTGGATCTGAAGAACAGCCTAAGTTTGCTACCATTGGCGACTATTGGGATGATGAGATGGTAAGAAAGGTAACCCAACTTCTCCATGAGTACCAGGATCTCTTTCCGACAAAGTTCTCTGAAATGAAAGGTATCCTGGGTGATATCGGTGTAATGAAGATCCCTTTGAAACCTAATGTGAATCCTGTGAAGCAGTGTCCTTACATATTGAATCCAAAGTATAAGGAAAAGGTTAAGGTCGAGCTAGATAAGATGCTTGCTGCAGGAATAATTGAACCTGTTGAGGAATCTGAGTGGGTTAGTCCTATGGTGGTACAGGAGAAGAAGACTAAGGGTGAAATCCGAATCTGTGTCGATCTAAGGAAACTAAATGATGCCTGCCTACATGACCCTTTTCCCACCCCCTTTACAGATGAAGTGCTCGACAATGTTGGGGGTCAAGAGGTGTACTCTTTTACCGATGGTTTTTCTGGCTACCATCAGATCCGAATTTCTCCAGAGGATCGACATAAGACAACCTTTGCCACTGAAATGGGATCCTTTCAGTATACTGTTATGCCCTTTGGACTGAAGAATGCACCCGCTATATTTTCTAGAGTAGTCATCTCCGCATTTAAGGAATATATACATAAATTCTTAGAAGTGTATTTTGATGATTGGACTATTTTTGGGCTAGTAAAAGACCATATAACTAGTTTGAGATTGATGTTGAACAAGTGCAGACAGCACCAGATTTCCTTGAATCTAAAAAAGTGTATCTTTTGCGCACCTTTTGGAATTCTACTTGGTCACGTTGTATGTAAGCAGGGATTGATGATGGATCCCGTGAAGATAGCTATTATTGTGAACCTGCCACCTCCGAAGTCTGTCAAACAACTTCACACAACGCTTGGCCACACCGGTTACTAAGGAAATTCATCCAAGGATATGCCCAGATTACTGCTCCGATGGAAAGACAGCTGAAGAAAGATATTAAATTCGAATGGACACCAGAGTGCCAAGCAAGCTTAGATATTTTGAAGGAAAAAATGGTCACTACCCCTATTCTAGTATTTCCTGACTAGAACAAGGAGTTTCATGTGCATGTTGATGCATCTTCCATTGCTCTGGGTACTGTGCTAGCTCAGTCCGATGCAGGTAACATCAATCACCCTATTTCTTTTGCAAGCAAAAAATTGTCCACAGCGGAGAAAAATTATACTACGACAGAACGTGAAGGTCTCGCTATGGTATATGCACTACAGAAGTTTCGACATTATCTGCTAAGATCTCATTTTAAGATGGTTACTGACCATTCTGCTTTGAAGTATTTGGTTAACAAGACTGTCCTAGGTTGAAGAATATGCAGATGATTGATTTTGTTCCAGGAATATGATTTTGAGATCATCGTTAAGCCTAGAAGACTTAACCTAGGACCTGACCACTTGTCGAGGCTCGATTCAGGCGAAGAACCTACTAGTTTGGACAAAGGTCTTCCTGATGCCCAGTTATTTGCTATCCAAATGGTTGATGAATATTTTCAAAATATTGTTCAGTACTTGTCTACAGGTTTTCCACCCCCCGAGATGACCACACAGCAGAAGAAGCAGTTGGTGGTTTGTGCAGCGGACTTCACCTTAAAGTATAAAATGGGACCAGATGAAATACTGCGCAGATGTGTCTTGGAGCACGAAAATCCACTAATTTTGGCTAAGGCACACTCTGGCGCAGCAAGAGGTCATTATGCAGGCAAAGCTACCGCACAGAAGATCTTGACAGCCGGCTTATGGTGGCCCACAGTTCACAAGGATGCAAGGGAATATTGCCACAGCTACGACATCTATCAGAGGACAGGTAAACCATCCAGGAGGGATGAAATGCCCCTAGTCCCACAGGTAACCTTACAAGCCTTTGACAAATGGGCTATTGACTTTGTTGGCCCCATCAACCCCCCTGCGAAGAAGTCCGGAGCGAGATATATTATTACAGTGACTGACTACCTTACCCATTGGGTTGAAGCTCAACCAGTCAAGAACTGTAGCACTGCTACAGCTGCGAAATTCATCTTCGACCACATCTTGTCCAGGTTTGGGTGTCCTCGCATTCTTATGAGCGATCAAGGATCACACTTCCTAAATAAAACTATTGAAGTACTGACTAAAGAATTTCAAGTGTATCATCAAAAAAGTATAGCCTATCATCCACAAGCAAATGGGACTGTCGAAGCTTTTAATAAGATCCTTGAGCATGCTTTGACAAAGGTTTGTAATGCTAACAGAAATGATTGGGATCTTCGAATTCCAGCAGTACTATGGGCTTATAGAACTACTTGCAAGAAGTTGACAGGCCATACACCTTTTCGGTTGGTCTATGGGCAAGAAGCCGTTATGCCCATGGAGTACATTGTTCCTAGCCTCAGAATATCTACTTTCACCAAGATGGATGACCCAGCTGTAATGACAGAAAGACTAACAAAGATATTAGAACTTGAAGAGGATCGATTTATTGCAGGGTTCCAGCAACAGGTGCAGAAAGCCCGAGAAAAAGCGTGGCATGACAGACACATCAAGAAGAAACAATTCCATCAAGGTGATCTTGTGCTCTTATATGACAGCAAATTCATGAAGTTCCCAGGAAAGTTCAAGACACATTGGAAGGGACCATATATCATGCAGAAAGTTACTGATGGGGGCACATTCCAACTAGCTAAGTTAAATGGAGAACTTTTTCCTTCTATGATAAATGGGAGTCGTCTAAAAAAGTACAGGGACAGGCCAGGCACTTAGAACCACAGGTAGCCACAGAAAGAAAAGTCTACATACCAAGAACAGCTGAAATTGGGTACTAGACCATCAGAGAAGTTGTTCTTCACATTATGGAATGTAGCAGTCTATTTCGTCTGAAGTATGAAGTATGGGACGCCGAAGGTTGGTCGTGGGTTGTAGGTTCATATAGTGTCGAAGTGGAAGGTCGTTTTTATGTCGTAGGTCCAAGATGTGTCGCAGCCTAGAATGTGACGGATGGGACAAAATGGATTTGGCAGCACCGACACGTGAGCTACTCTCAATACCCGTAATTATGAGATTTTGGGACAATCTGAGACAGTGTGTGATGAGATTTCTGGCATTCAAGCAGATTCGGTGTCATTAATACACTATGATGACAGATTCTGTAACGGGATTCTATAAGAAAGCTGCATTGGCCTGTGAAGTCCTCCACAAAGCACTTCTTGGAGTTTGCTCGGTTGGAGCCATGTCAAACAATTGTGAAGTCCAGGAGCTAGTACGAGAGTTCAGAGAGAGAGGTCTGCAGAACCTTCTGAGTAATCCACCAGTACAGTCGTATTCGACTTAGGTACAAAGGTAGGCAGAAGTTTGCTCTAAATCAGGCGAAGGCAGGCACAAGTCTGCTCTAAGGTGGAGCGACGAAAGCCATAAGGCCTCGCAAGAAGACTCTGGGGAACCCTGCCATGAAACCTTCCGGCGTAGCAGAACCGTGGCAGCTGTGTGTCTTATGCAGTGTGACACGCAATTATATGGGACCCCAAGTTGTGGATGGTCAAGCGTCGGCAACCCGAGCAAAGGGTGGGGTTGCAGATGGATCCAAACGACCTCATCCGCATAAATCTTACAACAGAAAGAAGCAAGCAACCGATAGCAGTATGTGGGGCTTCAGCAAGCAGCCCACTCGGTTGGTGCGCCAGCGGGATTCTACTGACCGAATAGCAAAGGAGTGTCCCGAGACGAACCACTAGTGAGTCTTAGGGGCCTGTTGGGATGTGCACCCTAACGGTCCTTAGGATGGGTAACTCCGTGGGTGTTGACTCAAAACAGTCTTAGGGGTGTCGGAGTTGAGTTAAAGTCTTCTGTTGTAATAAACCCTTGGTTTAAGACCATGGTTTTGTAAAAATGCGCAATATAAATAAGCGCTTATGTAAGGAAGTGAGGTTAGGTTTTTGATGTAAGAATAATTAAGGCGAAGCTAAGGCTATTTTTGTAAGGAAAGGTTAAGTCCCAGCTGTGTGCGTGGACGACCTTTGCAGCTGTGTGTGCAGAGGGTTTTTTTAAGAAGATTAAGGAAAATCTGCAGCTGTGTGCGCAGAGGCCTACTACTGTGTGTGCGGCTTTTAAGGACTTGAAGGGATCTGCAGCTGAGTGCGCAGATCGAAACTGTGATTTTGTAGCAAGTTGAATAAACACAGTTTTGTGGACGTAGCCCCTACACTGGGGGTGAACCACGTTATATCTAGTGTTGTGGTTCTTGTACTGTTTCTATTTCTATTGTCTTTTATGCATTAATAACTGTATACATTTGATAAATAAGGTCGTTGCTAATAACAAGCTTCACTGTGAATTCCCTGTAGCGGGTTAAGCAAGTCACGGTTGTTTATTTATCTGCGAATTTGTATATGTGTGAATGTTAGATTTTTGTAGTTATTAAAGGCTAAGGTACAGTAATATCCCTCTCCATTTGCAGAAACCTGATTCTGCGGCACCCCATAGTTGTTTCGGGTGAGACTACAACCTGTTCGTAGGTTGTTGCCAAAAGGGCCAACACTGTGGGTCTTTTGTTGGTGCGAAGCAAAAGGATTAAACCCGGATCTGCCCTATTGTCCAACAATGCCAAGAATACTAAAAAGTGTTTTGAAGAAATAGATATACACTCCAAATGCATGGTCAACTCAATATTATAGCATAGTGGAGTACCTAGCACAAGCTCCTTATTCAATGTCCACCCTTGAATTCCTTCAAAGTTTTCCAACTTAGAGAAAGTATTTGCTTTCGACGATAGGGTCCATGGACCCTTTAGACAATTAGATACTAACATTTCAACTAGAAGGTCAAACATATATTGAAAAGTTATAGATGAGGGAGAATCCACATGTGTCATGTACTTATCATGTTGGAAATCCATTGGCTCACCTAGCATGGTCCCTTCGATTACTATGTCGAAATATTTTTACAATCACCTTTTCCATCCTCATGGAAACATCCCCAATCTCTCAGTAGATCTAGGGGGAAACACAGTGAATGTAGTAGTGGAAGTCATTGATGCTCCACTAGATTACAATATATTACAAGGTAGAAAATGGACTCAAGCTATGATGGTTGTGGTGTCTTCCATATTTTGTGTGATTAAATTTCATCATAATGGTGTCTTCCATATTTTGAGTGATTAAATTTCGTCATGAAGGAAAGATAGTCACAATCAATCAAATAGGATTTTGCAAGAGTGAATCCAAGCAAAACAATGGGGCAAACATCCTCCTGGTAGACAACTCATGGAAGGATTTCAACATGTCGGACTAGGAATGCATCCTACTTTGTTGGGAACATTTAATTTATTTCCACCTAACCTAAGTGACTATGCATCCCCAATACATGTGATTTCATCGGTCTCGATTAGTTCCATAAGGAAAGTGTCCCAATTTAAAACCGCATACTTTGAATACCAATGGTCCATAACACCAAGACCATGTTTGGGACTTTGATGTAGAAGGGTTGTGTTGGTTCTATCTACAACCAAAAGATATTGCCAAACCATAATTCTAAAAAATGCAGTCCATAATTGTCAATCCACCTAAATGACCATTGATGATCAATATTCCACACTCATAGAATGTGAAAACTCATCTTCAAAGTTAGATATCGTGCTCTTACCATAGAGCATCCAATTAGAAGAACGTTTAGTATACTTGGAACATTTCGATGAGCATGAAAGAGATGCATCTCCTGCTAATGAACCACACTTGAAATGTCTGAAAGATTAGTATGGAAAATATGTCTATATTTGTGTGTACTCTAAACGAGACATGGTGCTTTCTACAACCAACAACATGGCGATTTAGGGCCTCGTAAATTCAATTCAATATGGATTCATCCTTACATCATAAATAAAGTGTTAAATAAGAGAGACTATGAGATAAAATATTTCAAGGGGAACATTTCAGGGCCTAGAAATGGGCTCTATCAAAGAGGTATTATGCTTAGACCTTTGTGTCTAGGAAAAATATGCTTGTAATTATTTTATTGTAAGTAGCCTAATCTGATTTTACTTTCATTTTAGTTTAAAATATTTCAAAAAATACAAACACTAAAGCTACTCTACATAGTTTCTGACTAATTTGGACATGAAAACAAGAATAAAGGCTCTTTTTTCCAATTGTTGCTCTGCCTAAATGGTTTGTGTCCCCAAAATACCATATAGGGTATGTCATCTCCATAATGCATGATTTTCATTAACCTTTCCATTATGTTCGCACCTCAGGGTAACAATACATGGAAGTGCGAAATTAGCCCTCTATTCCAAGAAACATTGTATTTCTCCATGTTAGAGATTACCAAATCATGGATACCCTAGCTAGAACCCTATTGTATTTTGGTTCCCATGTCAAAACTTGTGTTTGGATAGAGAATCTCAAAGTATCCCCTCCATGTCATTGATATGAATCCTCGTGGCCCTCTCTAACTATTATTCTAGAAATTACTTTTAAGGGCACTCTCAAACTTTTTTCATTTTGTGTTATTTCATTTGCATACAATTATTCTCATTCTTGAGGTTAATCTCTATTGTAGTTTTCCATTATCCACTTACTTCCAATGGTTTCTCCTAAGGTTGTTCTCCTTTTCTACTTATCAAAATCACATCTTGCTACACTAACCGGAGAAGATATGCTTCAAGAGAGTCCATATCGTGCACATTCCTTATTGTATTTCATATATATGTTCCATTTGATTGGAATGGAGCTGCACACCATGCAATGCTTGTCTTCTACAATGTACTATAGCATTATTTTATTCCTTTTTAGAATTTACAATATGAAAAAGACACTAAAAATGAAATATTCTAAAAACAAAAAGATAGGGAATGAAAAGATTTCAAATGTCTATCATTCTAGTGGAAACAAATCAATTTATCCTTGAACAAAGCACTATTCTTATGTCTTCTAGCAAGTTGGGTTCCATTTTTTGGCATTAAGGTTTAAACCTTGATCTCCGAGTTATTACCCCTATGATTGGTTACTCTTCCAATCATATGGCAAATTTGTCATTGTTTCCTATATTGCATATTTGAATGATTGGTCCATTGGTGTCCAAATATTTCCAAGTCACTACTATGTTGCGTTCACTATTCAAGGATATAACCTATGTTGTACAATTTCCTTGACCTCATGTGTTAGTTATTCCCTACTATGAATATGTTCTTATTAGGTATCATTGAAATCAATTCCAATACTTCTGCTTGTATGGAAGGTGCATGTTTCCTCATTATAGGCGATTTGTGTGTCATTGATGATGACTCATCTACCCTTAGGCATTAACCTAGAGTCATAGAATATTGGCCATTCTTACATCATTGGCAATTAACCTTGCACTCAACAAATGAAAATTACTCACTAGTCATTAATTGAGTGGTTTCCCTTGATATTCAACACTAAGAAATATATTCACATTTTTGGATTTGTGTTGTACCTTGGATTCTATTTTCATCATTGGTGGAAGTACTCACCCCTGCCAATAGTTTTCATTATCAATTGTTTATCAAGGGGTCTCATTCGTGTAGTATTTACATGTTGTAGATGTAGGAGATGTACTCAGTGGTTCATTATGAAAAAAATTATCCCAGTCCCTTCCCAATTCAAATCAGTCCCTAATATTTTCTCATGTGGATGATGGGGGATGTTTTAATGCATCCCTTCCAGCAAGTCTCTTCCATGAACTTCTCATCATGCTTTAGGAATGTGATATAGAGTCTCGGTAGTACCTTGTGGCTTACAATCATTAATGGAGGGTTCCCTCGCTATTGGGTAGTGGGAATACATCGATGTATCATACTCCATAGGTTCTACAAGTGTTTGAATATAGGACATATATTCACACTTGCTAGAATGTAATAGGTACCTTGGTTACCATCATCATCATAAGTGGGATTCCTCACATTTGTTAATGATATACATCAATGACTAGTAATCAAATGGTGTCCTCCATGTTTGGCTTTAACTTATATATGCACATGGGTAGGATTTGTACCTCTCGATGGTTTGAATGGAAGACCTTGGGTCAATAGTAGCATCCTCGTAGTTTTCTATTTCCCAAGTTGCACAAGACTATACCACATGTCATATGACACTGGTACCATTGGGAGAGATATCATTCTACTCAGTTACATATTGTTCTCTTGATACATGATGAGACATATATCTATTGTGTACCTATTTGTGGCTATAATCTCTAGATTGACATATATCCAATATGTATCTATTCATGGCTATGATCTCCTGATTGACATGGATATAATGTGTATCAGCTTTGTGGCCATGATCCATTTCTATATATGTCACATAGATCTACTACCTGTTGATGTATTTGTAACTTCAGAATGTATTCACTTGTATATCTTATATTGTACCCCGATGTTCCTATCAGGAGAATCATTTGTATTTCATTATACCCCAATGTTCCTATCAGGAGAGTCATTAATATAATAAAGTCATGTAAATTCAATGAGGTTAACCCTCTGTTGTAAGTAAGGTAAATAGTCCCCACAATTGAGTTGAGGTTAATCCTCCTTGTTGATCATGGGGGAAAAGTCCCCATAGTTGAGGGGAACTAGGGTTATTAGACTCTCCTAGATATGTTGACCGTGGTAAGTAATTGTCAAGTTGAAAATTAGTATAAATAAAGAGAAAACCTCTCTATTTTACACACACACTCACTCAACTGGGGCACATGAGTGAGAGAGGAAGTGTTGGCACAAGTGAGAGAGAACAACTATTGGAGATCATATTTCTATGTTTGGATGTTACTACTACCATTGGTGCTCAATCTCTCTGAGGAATTTGCGGGGTTTTCTCCTTGATGGTTTCCCCGAGGAAAATTCCTTGTGTCTCTTGTCTATTGTGATTATTGTTGTGCATGTTATTCTCTCAGATAAAGATCCTAAGATCATATTACTTAAATGATAAAAATATAATATGGTATCAAAGATAACGTAAGAATAATACATTGTACAACTGCAGAAGCTAGGAATTCTTAATTTTTTAGTCTCTCTCCACAATCCATCAGCAAAAGGAGACTAGGTTTACTCTCCATTGAAGGTCACATCTTTCTGTTGAAGTAGAATTTGATTCCGGGCATTTTCAGTTTTTGCTACGGGAAATTACAACTTTTTTACAAAAGAGGAATTTTTTAGTGAGCCCAACATAGAATTTATCTCCTCATCAAAATTGAAGTTTAGATACCAAGGTCAAAGTTTTTCGTTGAGTAAAACTCCAGGAATGTCGAACCCTAGTTTGACCCCGAGCCTGAAAAACCCTAAAATACTAAAACTAGTAGTTTTGGTACATTCACTATATCTTGGGATTGAAGAAGTATCATGGGCCAAAATTTTCACAGGCCAAAGATATAATTTTGATGTACCCTTTGCAAACATTTCAGTCACAGATTCACTATATTCCGGGAGATATGATTTCTCCAAATCAAGTTCCATCCTCTTCTAAGATTCATCCCTGGAAAGGACATCTAGGGAGAATTTCTATATCTTAGGCTATGAAGGTCCAAATGGAATTTCACAAGATGTTCTAGAAAAGGCATGGAAGGTACTATTTGTGATAAATGTTTCACACCCCGAAGGTGAAACTGTGACATGTGTAAGTCTGTACAAGTTCACTATTCCGAACAGTCCTAAAAGAAGTCACCGTAGGAAAAATATCATAAGTTCCAAATGGTGAAACCAATTCCTCTCAAACCCATTGTGTTGGAAAGAGGATATATGAAGATAACACAGTACAAAATTGTAGAAATAAAGGAGCAGCAATTTTGGAGAGACCACAGAAACAATATCAGGCATTTTTGTAGAGGAAATTGGAAAACTAGGGATTCCTTTTCCAAGAGCTTCCCTCCACTATTTTCAGAAAAGGAGTACATTGGACAAATCACCTTGAAGAGGCCCATATTATATCCAATAAGATATGAAATATTCCAAGTTTTAAAAATTATGGTTTCTCTGACAAACCCTAGATCAACCAGCCCCAAAACCAAGATGGACACCTTAAATTGATAAGATCTAATATTTTGCTATTTAGAGTTGAAGTTCTCATTTCAAGATGACTAATCACACCAGCTTGATGACAAGCTTAGTGAAATTGACAACTTCCAAGCATGGAAGTATAATTTTTCACTGGTTCTTGAAGAAAATGAATTGGACACCTACATAAGTTGAGAGGTTCCAGCTCCAAAGGGAGATGAGGCTAAAGCCTTACAGAAGAAGTACTTGGTCAAGGCCAAGAAGATCATTGCTGATTCGATCAAAGATCACCTTATACCACAAGTTTCTTCCCTAAAGACACATAAAGAGATGTTTGATTCCTTAACCAAGATATTTGACGAGAAGAACATAAATCAGAAGATTGATTTGAGAATCCAGTTGAAGAAAGTAAAGATCCAAAATGGAGAGACCATACAGTCATACTTTACATGGCTCTCTCAAATCAAAGAACAAATTGAAGTAGTGGAAGAAGAAGTAGAGAATACAGAAATTGTGATAACCACCTTCAATGTCCTCCTAGGACCATGGTATTCATTCAGTTGAGGAATGTGTGCTAGAAGGAAGTGATTGCTTTCAGTAGAATCTAGGAAGAGGACACACAAAATGAAGCTTGACCCATAATAAGAGAAGAGAAGATGGGAGAAACTGAAGATCAAGCGCTCATGATTCAAAGAAGATCCCTCAAGTGATGAGGAATATGAAGAACTCAATTCTTGAAGAACCTCTTATCCATCTTAAGCATTTGGATAAGAAATGATGTTGTTATGAATGAAGAAGATGATGAAGCTAAAAGAAGGAGTCTGCCCATGAAACAAATAAAGATAAGTATTTAATTTTCATTTCATGATATTGTTTTGTTATGCATTTGTTTATATTCAGTTGATGTATTATGCATGATATAATGTTTGGATTAATGACAGTATACTACTAATATGCATATGATGGGTAAGTATCTCATGGTGCTATACAACTCTCCATTGCTACTTATCTAGAATGAAACCTCTTTGCTGACATATTGGATTAGTGCACAATCTCAATGATGTCATGGTAGAGATGGAAGGCATCTAGAAAGTTTTCAGGAGATATGGATGAATGTTGTATTGGCTAAAATACTTGCATGATTATATCTTGATGCAAAATAATTTTTCATTATGAATATACCTTATGAAATGTTTCTAACCATAAAACTAATTCATTTGACTTGTAGGAAAGATTGCGTAAAATCTCCTACAAAAGAAGGATGAGACTTGTTCCGAAGAAAAAGTGACGACAGTTCAAGAAATAATCCAAAATGAAGAATAGTATGACAAGACTTCAAGATGCCTCAGACATAGTGCAATTATGTGACACTATTGAGCAACATCATTGGTGTAGAGCCTTCCACCTATGAAGAAGTAGTCAAGAAGAAAGGGAAGGAGAGTACCACTTCAAGAAGAATGATGTCTAAGATGCGGTATTGAGACATGAAGAGAAGTATGTGGGATACAAGGAAATATTCGTAGCACGAGGCTTCTAACAAAATGAAGGCATGGACACAAAGAGACTTTTGCAGGAACTGGAAGTTAATACACATGATAGGAAGACTCTTGTGCAAATTAAAGCAGGACTTGTACGAGATCGGAAGGGACTCATGGGAGAACACATACAAGAAGAGCTTGAAGATCACCTAGAGTGATGAAGATCTTAACATTTGCTACAAGGTTGAAGATGAAAGCCTATAGAGGATGACACGCTCACAGATAGATGCGACAAGATCTTTTGAAAAGGTTCAAGATAGAGGATCTTGGTATCCAGTGACCCTAGATGCATACATAGAATATTAGTAGCAGAGGAAGCTACTTGTCATTCTAGTATAGAATCTTTCAATACATAAAGTATGAAAGGAAGAGGGAGAATGATGCTCCACTTTAGAGGGAGTGAATGCAGAAGATCCTAAGGTTCAATATGGTACGATAGGATGGACAAATTACTGATGGCTCTAGGATTTACTGAGAGTAAAGCAGATTCCAACCTTTACTTCAAGGTTGAAGGCGGGAGACTAGTGATGCTCCTGTTATATATCGATAACTTGTTCTTGACAAAAAAGAGAAACTCATCAAAAATGAAAGAAGGAGACTTGCTAGCAAGTTCGAGTAAAGTGACTTGGGTACGATGCACTACTTTCTAGGCATGTAGGTGTGGCATAATGCAGATGAAATCACCCTGGGTCAAGGGAAGTATGCAGTAGAGATCCTGAAGAGATTTAGGATGATGGAATGTAAGGCCATGACCACACCTATGGAATCAAACCTAAAGCTATTGAGTGATGATTCATCAGAGATGGTTGATGCCATGATGTATCGTCAGATTATTGGGTCCTTGATGTACCTGATGAATATGAGACCAAATATTTGCTTTGTTGTGAACACATCGAGACATGTTCACCTGATTGTTGCAAATCATATTTTGAGGTACCTAAAGGGTACAGTTGACTATGTGCTCAAGTATGAGGTGAATCAGAAGATTAATCTGGAGGGTTATGTGGATTCATATTGGTCATCCAGTGCCATTGATAGGAAGAGAACTTAGGGGTGATACTTCAGTATGGGATCAGGTGTGATCTATTGGTTTAGCAAGAACAAATCCTGCATGGCACTAAGTACAGCCAAGGAAAAATATGTTTCCACTTGCTCGGCTACTTGGGAAAGAGGAGGAGTGAAGCTCTAGTTTGTTATCTAGATTGATATCTCTCGAAAGACGGAGTTCTAGCATAACCAGTAAGACAGGTTTTCTAAGCATAAAATCCTAGAGAAACTCATAGGTGGATCAAACATAAACGGTCCTATAGGTTGTCCTGGGATGTAATTGGTCCTGGAGAAACTCACAAGTTATCCTTGGATGTAATTAACCCTGATGTGATTCTATGCTAGAAATGGCTAGAATGAAGTTCGATTACTTCGGGGAGAATCTTGGTGTTCTCCAGATCGAGGTTTCCTCCAAGGGGAAGTGATGAGTCTGTGTGCTTTTCTGACATGGTGGTAGGAGGGGCCTCCCATGGTCCAATGTAAGTGAAAATCCCTTCTGACATGGTTGCGGGATGTGTTCCTCCTATGTTTAGATGTAAGTGATTGTGGGATGTGTTCCTCCCATGATCAGATGTAAGTGCAGATCCCTTCTGACATGGTTGCAGGATGTGTTCCTTTCATGGTTAGATGTAACTGTAGAGCCCTTCTGACATAGTTGTGGGATGTGTTCCTACCATGGTTTGATATAAGTACTAATCCTTTCCAACATGGTTGTGGGATGTGTTCCTCCCATGGTTGGATATAAGTGCCAAGCCTTTCCAACATGGTTGCAGGATGTGTTCCTCCCATGGTTGGATATAAGTGTTGAGCATTTTTTATATGGTTGTAGGATGTGTTCCTCCCATGATTGAAGATAAGTGCTGGGCCATTCTGACATGGTTGTGGGATGTTTTTCTTCCATGGTTAGATGTGAGTGCTGGGCCTTTCTGACATGGTTATGGGATGTGTTCCTCCCATGGTCAGATATAAGTGTTGAAGAAGATGAATACCTACATGAAGGTTAGGCCTACAACTAACATGAAAAAGGGCTGGCTCTATAGAACTTCTTATGACGAGTAGAATTGAGAGATAGCACCATCTAATAAAGATAGCAAAATCAGTGATGATGATCCAACTTTGATAATGATCTAGTAATGATACAGCTTTAATGATGATCCAATGACAAAGACTTGTGCTAATGAATTGTGTCAAGAGAATACCTTCCTAGTTAAGAGGGAGTGTTGATGTATTTGTAACTTCAGAATGTATTCACTTGTATATCTTATATTGTACCCCAATGTTCCTATCGGGAGAATCATTTGTATTTCATTATACCTCGATGTTCCTATCAAGAGATTCATGAATATAATAAAGTCATGTAAAGTCAATGAGGTTAACCCTCCATTGTAATTCGTAGCAATAATCCCCACAATTGAGTTGAGGTTAACCCTCCTTGTTGATCAGGGGGGGAAATTCCCCATAGTTGAGGGGAACTAGGGTTATTAGAATCTCTTCGAGATGTCAGCCCTGGTAAGTAATTGTCAAGTCAAAAATTAGTATAAGTAGAGAGAGAGCCTCTCTATTTTACACACACACTCACTCAACTGGGGAGCATGAGTGAGAGAGGAAGTGTTGGAATAAGTGAGAGAGAACAAGTCTTAGAGATCATCTTTCTGTCTTTGGATTTTACTGCTACCATTGGTGCTCATTCTATCTCTGAGGAATTTGCTGGGTTTTCTCCTTTATGGTTTCCTTGAGGAAAATTATTTATGTCTCTTGTCTTTTGTGATTATTGTTGTGCATGTTATTCTCTCAGATAAAGATCCTAAGATCATATTGCTTAAATGATAAAAATATAACACTACCTATTCTTTTGTGTCCATGATCACAACATCATTTATATGTTATGGATCCATAATGTATACAATTTGGTGGCCTTGTTCTTTCATATTTCAAGCATGGATATGTCCATCTCAAGGAAAAGATTGTCTAACACCTATTTAATGTTTTAGGTACATTGGTAGAACTATAAATCATGGAATCTTAGTCATGTTTGATCCACATAATATTATAATGTGTTTCTACCATGAGGTTCACTTCTAACCTGACACATTAGGGGGTATATGTTACATCTCAAATCGACACTTCTCCTTTTGTGACAACAATTTAAAAGGATGACACCCAAAATGTCACTTTACATTCACAAAAATTACATTTATGGACGGAAGAGCCTATGATTTGAGTCACTCTTATTGGTGGCCCTAAGAACTAGAAGTGAAACCCCATCTCATTCCCACTCATTTTGAAGGGTTCCAACCTCAAAAAGAGTGAATTTTCACCCTATGAACAAATAAGGAGTGAACTATTCAATATGTACCCTTTAACAAGGTCCTTGTAGATGGTATCCCTTTAAAATACTTTCAAATATCCAAAGGATTTCATCAATGTTGTCCCTTATCTCCTCTACTTTTCCTTTTAATTCTGAAGGATTGAGTAGAATGATAAACATTTCAAAAGAGAAGGTGCTTTGGAAGGGGTAAATATTTCTTCTTGTATCAGAATTACTCATTTATTGTTTGTAGATGGTGATTTATTGCTTGGGAAAGAAATGGCATGCATAAAAGAAAATGTTGGACCTTTTTTTATGATGCAATAGGGATGGAAGCTAGCATTAAGGAATCTTGCTTCTTCGAAAATTAACTGGATCAAGAATTTTTAGTCTAGTTACATAACCTTCTCCAATATAAGTTGGATCATATTGAAATATTTAGGATATTTCATGAAACCAAACAACTACCATGTTAAGGATTGGTTACGTATTTTTAGTAAAAGTGGAAAAAAGAATAAGAAATTGGAACTTCAGATGGATTTCATTGGGTAGAAGATTGATTTTAGTAAAATTGGCTTTGAAAACCTGCTTGTCTATTGCCTTACTTTGGAAAATATTCCAAAATCAATCTTAGAAAAGATTAGGAAAGTTGTTTTTAGTTTCCTTTCATAAGGAAATAAGAAGAAATAAGGAATCCACTTGATGAGATATGATAAACTAGATAGACCTAAGAAAAAAGGTGGATGTGGAATTTAAATTATCCTTTATTTTGGTCAAGCTCTGGTAGTTAAAGTATTTGGAGGAGTTTATTATTGCAAGGTTTTTAGTGCAGGGTTATAAAAAAGAGAAATACCTAAAGCATAGATTGGTTGTTGATTGAATAAGGACAAATAATAAGAAGGTAAAATGGGTCTCAAATATTTAGAATTGTCTTATTAGTTTCTTTCATATTTTTGGTGACTGGCTATCATGGAAACCAGGTAATGAAAAATGTATAAGAATTAGATAGGATTCTTATATTGGGAGAGCAAGGTTTTTAAAATTATCAAAAATCTTGTAAACTCTCTCAAAGTCAAAGGTTTGTAGGTATTAGCACAAGTTGGGGATGGAGGAGAGGGAAGACTCGGTAGTAAGAATTGAAAATAGTCTTAGGATTTCAGATTATAGGGAGCATAAGAAAATGAATGGAATAGATATATATCATTAATGTCTACATAGGAGTGGCATTTTGCTTAATGAATAAGAGGATAGTTTTTCTTGTTCCTAGAATGAAAAGAGGAGTGGCATTTTTCTTAATGAATAAGAGGATAGTTTCTCTTATTCCTAGAATGAAAAGATTGGTCAGCTGGCTTTTAGAAAGAAAAAAAGTAATCTTCTATTAACCATTTGAAGATGGGAATTGTTCATGGTATAATTATTTATGTAAATGGAAAGTCCCACTTAAAATAAAATTGTTTTATTGGCTTCTGTTGGAAAATAGGATCCTTACTTGGGATAAGATTTTAAAGAGGGGAAGGCTAGACCCAAATATATTTTATTTACGTAAAAATGTAGCTAAACCTATTGATAATTTGTTGATTCATTGTCCTCTTACAAGTATGGTTTGGAAGATGGCGAATTCCATCCTTAACATTGCTCAAGAGTGTGATTCATAGTCACTAAGACTCAATTTTAAGGGATGTAGCTAAGGGGCAAAGGGTTGGAAGGAGATTCCATGCTTTGTATATTGGAAGATTTGGAATCTTAGAAATGGTGTTATTTTTGAATGAACGGAAAAAAAATGTCAATAAAATATGCCTTAAAGCTATTGGATCTTATAAGGAAAGTCATTAGGAGAAGGAAGATAAACATGGTAGAGGTTTCATAATATCTTCAACTCCCTCTTTTCAATGAACTTGTCCTATAAGATATTTTGATGGGACCTCACAAGAAAATGGTCAAAAGTGTGGACAGATTCTAATTTTGAAACTCGATGTTTCACATAAAATAAAAATTATGATGAATGTAGGAATGTGAACTAGCGGTCATGGTGAATTGCTTGCTCTATGGGGACTTTTATTTTTTGCAAACTATAAATAAGTTTCTCATTTGTCTTCAAAAGTGGTAATTGATTGGGAACTCCAAACATGATAGTTACAGGTGATCACTCTTGAAGGGTGGAAACAAAAAATCAAGCTTCCTCATAATCAATTTTCAGGGATAAATTTTCAACATATTTTCAAAGAATACAATGTTGAAGTAGATATGCTTTCAAATTAATCTTTTGTATTAAATGAAGGTCTATATTTTATGAAGAGCTGAATCGTGATTTTGTGCTCTATGAGGGATCTATATGGTGAGGAGTGTCTTATGGGAAGTGTCCCTCATAGTAGCATAGTTTGTGATTTTGGTCATATTGATCTTTGTGAAGTTCTTTGTTTGTGGAAGGGAATCAAGATTGTTATTGGATATGTTAGGGTTCTGATCAATTTTACTAAATTGCAGTTGGATATGATTATGTAAAATTTAACTTATACTTTTAATACAAAATATAAAATCTTATTTTGATTAAAAAAAATCCAAATTAAATGTAACACACCAAATAAACGTAATTTATTGTTAATTGTAATATTATTTTTTATTTTTTTATTTTTAATATTCTGACAAGAAAGTCAAACTAGATGTAATGGATTATTTTATTTAATAATTAAAATACTGAGAGGAAGAAGAACTAAAGTAGTTGTTGAAAGAGTGTTTGTTCACTCAAAAGGGGAAAAGACAAGTGGTGAAAGTTGTTGAGTAAGAACTCGAGTGATGCAGGAGGCATATTCCCCAAAATCAAGTCAAGAATCCTTTTGGAGTGCTAATGACCTGGAGGCTCCTAAATGACCAAGTCCTAGTAAAAATACTATATAATAGTATGACCATAAAGCAAGCAAGAGGCTAGTGGTCAACATGGAATTGATTTATTGATGCAAGAGATGGTGCATTGATCGGATTTTGTCCTTGTGGTGTAGCAAACAGGCTCGAGGGTTCTGGAGAATGTAAGACTTGGATGATCTAGGAGTTGGTTGGGAGGAATGACAACTTTAGTTCTGTTTTCCTGACATTGGTGTCAGGTTCCCTACTCAAATTATTATTTTTTTAGTATTGATAAATTATGATGGAGTATAGATATGAATCGTAAATACATTTTGCTTATACTGAATTATAATATGCATATCTTCCTAATCTTTTCCTATTTCGTGTTATGATTTAGTATAAATAGTTTTTATTTACGGAATATAAAAGAATCACATATTTTATTATCTTGGTTATATTTCAATTAACCTTTGTTTGGGCTTCCATACCTGGATTGGAGTTGATCTAATGTTAGCATAACTAAGATTTATGAACCAATGAATCATAGGATGGTCAATATTTTAAAGTATGTATGCATATCTTCTTTTAGATATTTTAATTATATATTCAAACTAATCATAATCCATAGGATCCAAGGCTTTTCATACAAAGCTTATATCTGTTCTACATTGTATTAATTTATAACTTATTCCAAATTAAAACTTTGTTTTAAGAATACCTATAGTTACTACCAGATAATTAACACCAATTTTCTCTAAAAGGAGGAATTTCTATGTAAACAACCAATTGAATAACCCCAATACAAATAAAAGAATGTAAACACTAAACGAAGAGATGTCATACCATCATATAAATTATCCATAGATTTACAGAATAAAGCCGAAAGGATTCTTCATTTTATTAAACAACTAGATCGTGAATCTCTAGATCGACATTTCAACTCAGCAGTAATCAAATATACTCTTTTATAAAACAAATTAATACATGCCAGTTCACAAATCCACACCATAAATACAACGAAAAACAGATCTGGTAAATTCATTCCAAGAGTAATAATGTTTTAATTCAATAAACATAATACAACAAGAAACCTCATAATGCGGGCATCCATACTTGAGATCAGATCAAACCGATCCAACTTTTAACCAACAACAGAATCAAAAAATCTAAGTGTAGCCAATTATCCCTTTATATATTTAACAAGATTGAAATAAAAAATAAAAATTTGTCAATATTATTCTCATTGTAAGCCCATCTATTGGAATCTGCAATAAAAAAACAAAAATGTAATATACCACTTAATAGGATGGAAATCAACTCATTCAAACATGAGAGGCTGCGAAGCCATTGTTTTTATAAGTAATTATAGACCCATAATGGTTTAGAGGAAAATAAATTATCTTCACAGTGGTTGTAGAGACCAATCCACTCTTGTATTGCGAAACAATAAGAAATATTCATAACCCTAAACTTAAAAGACTCTTAGCATTTTTTACTATTGGCAAATCCATCATGCATACCAAGCCATTAACCGCATTGGTAGATGCATGCATAGAAACCACTAAGTAGCATTAGTATTTTCTTTTTCTAGCAGGTTAGAAAAGCATTCTCTAATACAAGCAAGGCTAGATAAAACCTTCACCTTGTAAAGATAAGAAGTACTTCTGAAAGGGGGTGACCCTGTCATCGCTCTCGTTGGGCCAAGGTTGAAGAAATGCATTGCACATTTGTACATAGTTAAAATAAATAATGAATTCTAACCTGTAACAAACATTTTGAATAAGGAAAAGCATGACAGGGTAAAACCCTTACCTGGCTAAACAAAACACGGGCTTGGAGATGGAATCTAGATTTAGTCTGAAGCTTCTCTAGCCACCAAAGTCCAATCGCACATTTAAAGAAGAAAGTTAAAGTTTAAACAACCATTTCCTTAGAAAATGATTTAAACAAAGCAAAGGAAATCTCAGACTCATACTCACCTCAAACAAATGTAGAGAGGACCAGGGGTTGACTCCTCCTATATTCTCCTTATTTATCCTTTCCTGCATAATGACATAAAACCCCATGTTAAACATTCTATAGGTTATTAATGTAATACCCCAGTTTTAACCCCGCTTACATTAAAAATCATGATACACATATTGGTGCGGAGCTAAAGGCCAAGGCCCCACCATCGATTTGGTTATGTTGTGTTTCTGTTTTGGAAATGGTCACCGATGGTATATCGGGACATACGTCATATATTTAATGGTAGCATCATGTAAACACGCATTTTAATTAAATAACCCAACCAGATATGTTCACGGAAACTAAATTGAGAAGGGGCATGATTCCAAAGGGTAAGGAGGGGGAAAGTTAAATCCTGAGCCATGGGGGGGGAAGCCATGTGTCACCTCTCTCTTCACTCACCCTCCCTTGTCTCATCCAACCACCACCCTTCATCATTCTACTATTAGTGGGGCATCTATTCGCTGACAGAAAGGCCACTACTATGACATAGGGGCTACACCTTTTGTCCAATATCCTATCACATTAGTTCATATTATGGGTTTTAAAATTATTAAAAATTGAAACAATATATTGCAGGTATTGGGGGGATGAGGGGTTTAAGGTGGGGGTGGGTGGGGTGGTTTATAAGGATTGATGTATAAAAACAAGTGGGGAGGAGGTTTTAAGTATTGGGAGTGGGTTTCAACAAAAAGAGTTTCGGTCAACATCTCTGGAAATTAAGGGTATTCTTTAATATCCCATAATTCCACGTGCTATGTGAGATGTTCACTAAGTGAAGTCCCCGTGTCCTATGCCCATGCCACTCTCTTGGACGTGGAGTTCATCCTCACACAGAGACGTTATGCTTTGTTCACCTTCTCACGCGCAGTTGGTTCAGTTCTCCTCTCACGTGGGCTAAGATAAAACGGTTCCACATTCCATTGTGGGGGGTTTGGTCCCTTTCTGCCTCACCGATTGTTGGCTTGCGAGCTAGTTTGGCCTCACAAGTTTGAATGCTTGCAGATCAATTTCTTTCCTCTGTTCATGTAGAATCTATGTATTTTTTCACCATTTCTAGGCTGCATAATGTTTTGTCATTTTTTTTCCATCGTTGAATCATGAGCTGAAGACTGCTACTCTATTGCTGGGTCGTGACCGTAATTTTCTTCCACATTTTGTTTAGCTGTGTCTTTTTCTGTCCCTCACTGTTTGGGATTTTTGTTCTCTTCCCATTTTCCAATTTGTGCAGTTACTCCAGTGATTACATTAAGGATCGGTGCTGAGGGTTCTAAGTGTTGCTGCCTACTGTTTGTCCATGAATGATTGGCTGTGTTTTCCCTGTAAAGCTTATCTAGTTGTTTGGCTACTATGCAGCGGTTTTGTCCACGAATTTCCTTGGAGTGGGGAATGAGGGCCTAAGATGCTTGATAAACCTGGTGGTTGAGAACCACACATACATAGCCGCTGAGTTGGTTTTCTTCTCCACAACCCCTGAATGGCACTGGAAGGGAGATCAGGGTCTGAGGGACTGCGTTGCAAAGAAAGGACTGATTTCCTTATGTTGGGTGTGTGTGGGTGTTTTGGAATCTAGTCTGGTTTGGGTGTCAGTGCACTAGCTTAGCATTATCCTTTCCTATCTCCTGGATGGCCTGATAAACCCAACTCTGTTGGCTTGGGTGATCCGTTCTTCACCTGATAAACCCAACAATGTTGGCTTGGCTGGACTATGTACCCTTGTGGGTTGTTATTCCTGGCTATGTGTAAGCCTATTAGTTCCTTATTCCCTGGGGAATCATGCCCAACTCTGGGTTGGCAGCGTTGCTGAGAGATTAGAGAGCACATGGGCCTATGGTTGGGTGGAACGTTGCAGTGACATAGCTGGTTGCGGAACAAACTCTTTATAAGATAAGTACTCTTGCCTAACTTGTATCTGCAATTATAATTACCATTGATGAATGATGTTATACATGTTAAATGCTGATCCATATATGCATTAATGCTGATTGATATGTTTTGCTTCCATTGTGTATATGTGTTGGAATATAATCCGTCAGGATTATACGTTAATGTAAATAGTAGGAAGATGAAGAGACTCTTGGATGTGATCCCAAGAGTCATTGTAAAGGTATAAATAAATGCTTTGGCTATGAAATAAATTGAATCAGGAGTTATTTACCTATCAGTGGTATCAGAGCTGCCTGTCATAACTCCTGGCTGCATTTCAATCCTGGCATTCTACCTGCCAAACCTTCGTTGTGCCAAATTCGTTTCTCCTACCAGTCTGCTCATTCATCTGCCCATTCCTCAGTCTGCTTTGCTTGGAGTTGAACGTTCTGCTGTTGGCGTTACTCCTCCTTCTGTGTGCATTTATTCTCTACTAGAACGTTTGAGACCTGCCTAACCCTAATTTTTTGCAGGCCGCCTCTTCATTCCTCACAATCTGTCTACTTTTTGGGGTTGCATTGAAGTTGTATTAACAGGAACTTAAGCCTAAAGCTGCTTGTCTCATATTTCTGCTCTATGTGTTCCCACACCATCCGATCCCTTATGTATGGTTGCTTTTATTTTCTTAAATTCCATCTCATACTGTGATTTTTTTTCGATTATTGAGAGTGTTTTTTCAGCACACCTTTTTTAGGGTTTCGTGTTGAGGAGTGAGAGAGAGACAATGTTGTCTCCAAATTCCAATGCCAATTCGAGTTTGAGGAAGCTCGTCTTTACCTGAGCCTGTAAGTGGTCTCACAGAGAGCCGCGACCTTATAGCTTGATCTCTCATTGTTCCAATACTGGCTTCCCTCTCAACAACTATTTGACAGTCATCACCTGATTGTTGTGAGATCGTGTAAGCTCATGGAGTATCATGCATATGACCTGCAAAGAGAATGAACATGTTGCGTTAAGTGTTGAGGTGGTGCGACTGAATTTGTTCAAAAGATGTGAGTCCTATCTGAAGTTGACTCCTCCATTTGAAGCTGAGAGCATATTTAAAGTTGCTGCGACCTACAATTGATCGTGAAGATTGCTTTGGTGTATCATGGAGACCATTCTGAAGACCGTTCTCTTTGTTGTTGTAGTTGCGTTGGTGTAATGACTGATAATTGAAAGTTGCAACCAACAGAAAGACGCCTTGTTATTGAATGTTTGGTGAAGACTAGTGAGAAGACTCATGCATATTTATTTGCGTGAAGATTGAACCTGTGTTTTTTATTGTGATTTCCTTGAAACACAATGACTAGAGACTGTTGGTGAATATTCACCCTCACTCTTCATCACCACATCGCACGGGAGCCTTTGAGGAGGAGGACGACGCTCTTTTTCTGGGTGTCATTCCAATTTCCCAGTGATCGCTGCACCAAGAAAATGAAATTGAAGCGCAATGGTATGCTACTGTGAATTCCTTGAAGTCGGTGACTAAATACACACCCTTTCTCAAGTGCATGGAGGACTGCGTGCATTGAGAAGACGTTATGTTGATGAGTGAACACTCTCATACATTTGCATGGACCTATGCTTTGAGCATGAAGTTGTGACCACTGCATGAGAAGATTGTTGATTGAGACACAACCTTTATCAAATCACACAACTGTAAGAGGTATGTTGAAGATCGCTGCATTGTTGCAAATGCGTTGATGTGAAGATTGAGCTGAAGAAAGAAGACTGCTGCATTGAAGAATAGGACTGAGAATTGAGGTGTTGAGGCTTTCCATCCTCATTCTTGTTCTGTTACAAGTTATCCTATCCGGTTAGGGTTGACGTCTCTCTACTGTGACCTCAAGAGTTCTAGATAATTGCTACTGACTATAGACTAGGTTAAAGACTGCTTGAAGAGTGTAAAAGTGTGGAGAACCCATTCTAAGGTGACTGCAATTTTAACAGTGAAGCTAGGTGCTCTTGATGTGTACCTTCTTTTAAGTTTGAAGTGCTGCATAATTGTATGGTCATTGTGAAGTCTGTGCACTTACCATATAAACTGTACTGTTGCAAAATTGTTTTAGTTTGATGTAAATACTATGGCAGTGACATATACCTACATAGTGGATAGAGCTTATTAAGACATTGTTTTTAGCTAGTGTAGCTGTAATTTTACAAGGACCGTATTATTGACATTGTTGTAAAGCTTGAGGAAGGTGGCAGAGACTTAGACCTGCACCTTTACTCTTTCTTCTTTTTGTTTTAGTTGCAGATTCATCACAGAAGATGCACTCTTTTGCATCTATTGCTGGTGATGCCACTCTCTCTAGCAAAGATCATCCTAAAGGAGAAAGCAGTATCAGAGGTAGAGGAAGAAGAAACTTCAGAGGCAGAGGGGGAAGAAACAACTCTAGCAAAAGATCATATTTGAAGTGCAAGCATTGTGGAAAGACTGGACATACATCAGATCAGTGTTGGGCTTCGTGGGACTCCATCAAAGACAGACATAACCAGAAGAAAGATGACAATTAAAACCAAGACGCTAGTAAATCTTCTGATTCTGCTCATTGTATTGTTGCACATTGTAATCTTGGAATTAATGAAATGACTTCACTTTCATCTTACAAAGATTGTTGGATGCTTGATACTGGTGCAACATCACACATGACTTTTAGAAAAGACTGTTTTGAAGAACTTAATGAAACAATAAATGGCATAGTGTACTTTGCAGATAAGTCAAGTCTTAAACCAAAGGGAATGGGCACCATTCGACTGAAGATGCCTAGATTCCTTGATTTCTTGTTGAATAATGTTCTTTATATTCCAGAGTTGCAGAGAAACCTGCTGTCCTTGGTGGAGATTTGATAGCAAGGCCATTCCATCCACATGTTTGATGGAATCGTAGAAATAAGAAAGTCCTCTGACAACCAAGTCATCATGACTAGATACGAATATGGGAAGCTGTTGAAGCTAAAGGGTTCATCTGCAAGGGTTCAGAACTATGCCTACTTCTCTCAGCATGGAGAAGGTAACTTGTTATCAAGTTTATTGTGGCATGCAAGATTTGGTCATTTGAATTATAATAGTCTTCATTTGTTGAGAAAGAATGGTGTATTTGGTTTGCCCACCATTCCCAAAGAGAAGAACAAATGTGATGCATGTATATTAGGGAAACACGGTAAGCTGCCATTCCATGAATCTAATTTTAGAGCAAGTAGGAAATTAGAATTAGTGCATTCTGATTTATGTGGCCCAATGCCAACTCCTTCTGCCAATGGAAATAAGTATTTTATGACCTTTGTTGATGACTACTCAAGAATGTGCTGGATTTACTATTTAAAGACAAAATCAGAAGCATTTCAAACATTCAAAGATTTTCATGCATTGATAGAAAACAAGCACAATCAAAAATTGGTACACTTTGTACTGATAATGGGAAAGAATACACTTCAAATGCTTTTGAATATTATCTTCGCCAACATGGAATTGCACATCAGACTATAGTTCCCTACAATCCTCAACAAAACGGTGTAGCAGAAAGAATGAATAGAACCATACTGAATATGGTTCGCTCAATGATGTTTTTTGAGAATGTAAAACTAATGTTTTGGGGTGATGCAATAAAATGTGCAGCCTATTTGATAAACAGAAGTCCCTCAAATGCTCTTGATAACAAGACTCCACATGAAATGTGGTTTGGCCATCTCCCTTCAGTCAGGCATCTCAGATTTTTTGGTTCCACCTATTATGCCTTGATTCCAAAGGAGCAAATAAACAAGCTTGGTGCTCGAAGCAGAAAATGCATTTTCCTGGGGTAGGAAGAATACTCCAAGGCATACCATCTGTATGATGAGGTAAACAAGAAGTTTGTTATTTCCAGAGATGTCATTTTTCTTGAAAATAATAAAAATGACCAGTCCATTGAGAGAAAGCTTGATCATTTGGAAAAATATCCTCATCCAATGAAATATTCTGAAAATGAATATGAAATTCCAAACCTTGAAGGGGGGATTCCTATTCTGGATCAACCTTTGGAATTTCCATATGAAGCACCAACTCCCCCACATGAAGAAGTTCCTGCTACTTCACCTGAACAAGAGGTTCAACTGGATGGTGTGATTGAGAGAATTGGAAGACTCTCAATCAATGATGAAGCACCACCAGCTGATCAACCAGGACCATCACGGAAGATTCCTAAATGGGCCACAAAGACACTTGAAAGTGTCCATCCGGATGAAGTTGGAAAGATGGGAACAAGAAGTTCAAAAAGACATGAAGATGGAGGAGAAACAGATAATTCAGGTGATGACATGGATCTATCATTTGATTGTGAATTTAATTTATCTGCTAACTTTGAACCAACTTCCTTTGAAGAAGCTTCTACTCGAGTTGAGTGGAAAGAAGCTATGCAGAATGAGTATGATGCACTCATGAAGAATGGAACTTGGAAGCTGGTTGACCCTCCAATTGGAACCAAACCAATTGGCTACAAGTGGGTGTACAAGAACAAATACAAATCAGATGGCTCACTTGACAAGCACAAAGTGAGGCTTGTAGCAAAAGGCTATGCACAGAAGGAAGGAATTGACTATGAAGAAACATTTTCTCCTACAGCAAAATGGGCTACCATCCGTACCTTACTCTCTTTAGTTGCTCAGAAAGGGTGGAAAGTTAATCAGATGGATGTGAAGACTGCTTTCTTGAATGGAGACTTGAAAGAGAATGTCTTCATGTCTCAGCCAGAAGGCTTTGTTGTGAAAGGAAAATAACAAAAGGT
>LPNX011109653.1:158743-184901 GCA_001517045.1 Pseudotsuga menziesii
ATATGAGTCTGAGTACCCAATAAGTTTGAAATCATCCACTTTAGAGTACTTGAGTCCAACGTCTTGAGTCCCCTTCAAGTATCTTAGAACTCTTTTTCCAGCTGACTAGTGTCCTTCACAAGGTTTATGCATGAACCTTGAAAGTATGCCAACAACATAAGAAATATCTGGTCTAGTTGTTGGAAGGTAGATAAGACTTCCTACAAGTTGTTGATGCTTGGTCGCATCCTCAAATTCTTTTCCTTTGCTTGATGTGAGCTTCATTTTCTGTTCCATTGGAGTAGATATAGGGTTGCATTCTGTCATGCAAAATTTGTTTAGTAGTTCTCCAACATATTTTTTCTGAGATAGGAAAATATACTTAGGATGTTGAGTGACTTCAATTCCTAAGTAATAGTGGAGATGTCCCATATCTGTCATTTCAAAGATCTTTTTCAAATCTTTCTTTATGGATGCTATATAGCTCTCATTGTTCCCTGTCATCAAAAGATCATCTACGTACACCACAAGATACACAACAGATCTTCCAACTTTCTTTATAAACAGTGGTGCATCATCAAGATCAAAATATTCAAAATTTAACTTCAAAATATGCTCGGTTAACTTTTCATACCATGTGCGAGGCGCTTGTTTTAGGCCATACAAGGATTTGACAAGCTTGCATACCTTTTGTTCTTTTCCTTTCACAACAAAGCCTTCTAGCTGAGACATGAAGACATTCTCTTTCAAGTCTCCATTCAAGAAAGCAGTCTTCACATCCATTTGATGAACTTTCCCCCCTTTTTGAGTAGCTAAAGAGAGTAAGGTTTGGATGGTAGCCCATTTTGCTATAGGAGAAAAAGTTTCTTCATAGTCAATTCCTTCTTTCTGTGCATAGCCTTTTGCTACAAGCCTCGCTTTGTGCTTGTCAAGTGAGCCATCTGATCTGTATTTGTTCTTGTACACCCACTTGCAACCAATTTGTTTGGTTCCAACTGGAGGGTCAACCAGCTTCCAAGTTCCATTCTTCATGAGTGCATCATACTCATTATGCATAGCTTCTTTCCACTCAACCCGAGTAGAAGCTTCTTCAAAGGAAGTTGGTTCAAAGTTAGCAGATAAATTAAATTCACAATCAAATGATACATCCATGTCATCACCTGAATTATCTGCTTCTCCTCCATCTTCATGTATTTTTGAACTTCTCGTTCCCGTCTTTCCAACTTCATCCTGATGGACACTTTCAAGTGTCTTTGTGGCCCATTTAGGAATCTTCCGTGATGGTCCTGGTTGATCAGCTGGTGGTGCTTCATCATTGATTGAGAGTCTTTCAATTCTCTCAATCACATCATCCAGTTGAACCTCTTGTTTAGGTGAAGTAGCAGGAACTTCTTCATGCTGGGGAGTTGGTGCTTCATATGGAAATTCCAAAGGTTGATCCAGAATAGGAATCCCCCCTTCAAGGTTTGGAATTTCATACTCATTTTCAGAATATGTCTTTGGATGAGGATAAGTTTCCAAATGATCAAGCTGTCTCTCAATGGAATGGTCATTTTTATTAGTTTCAAGAAAAATGACATCTCTGGAAATAACAAATTTCTTGTTTACCTCATCATACAGATGGTATGCCTTGGAGTATTCTTCGTACCCCAGGAAAATGCATTTTCTGCTTCGAGCACCAAGCTTGTTTCTTTGCTCCTTTGGAATCAAGGCATAACATGTGGAACCAAAAACTCTGAGATGCCTAACTGAAGGGAGATGGCCAAACCACATTTCATGTGGAGTCTTGTCATCAAGAGCATTTGAGGGACTTCTGTTTCTCAAATATGCTGCACATTTTACTGCATCACCCCAAAACATTAGTTTTACATTCTTGAAAAACATCATTGAGCAAACTATATTCATTATGGTTCTATTCATTCTCTCTGCTACACCATTTTGTTGAGGATTGTAGGGAACTGTAGTTTGATGTGCAATTCCATGTTGGCGAAGATAATTTTCAAAAGCATTTGAAGTGTATTCTTTTCCATTATCAGTACGAAGTGTACCAATTTTTTATTGTGCTTGTTTTTTAATCAATGCATGAAAGTCTTTGAATGTTTGAAATGCTTCTGACTTTGTCTTTAAACAGTAAATCCAGCACATTCGTGAGTAGTCATCAACAAATGTCATAAAATACTTATTCCCATTTGCTGAAGGAGTTGGCATTGGGCCACACAAATCAGAATGTACTAACTCTAATTTCCTACTTGCTCTGAAATTAGATTCATGGAATGGCAGCTTACTATGTTTCCCTAATATACAAGCATCACATGTGTACTTCTCTTTGGGAATGGTGGGAAAACCAAATACACCATTCTTTCTCAACAAGCGCAGACTGTTATAATTCAAATGACCAAATCTTGCATGCCACAATGAACTAGATGACAAATTACCTTCTCCATGCTGAGAGAGGTAGGCATAGTTCTGAAATCTTGCGGATGAACCTTTGAGCTTCAGCAGCTTTCCATCTTCGTATCCAATTATGATGACTTGGTTGTCAAAGGACTTTCTTATTTCAACAATTCCATCAAACATGTGGATGGAATGGCCTTGCTATCGAATTTCCACCATGGACAGCAGGCTTCTCTGCAACTCTAGAAGATAAAGAACGTTCTTCAACAAGAAATCAAGGAATCCAGGCATCTTCAGTCGAATGGTACCCATTCCCTTTGGTTTAATACTTGACTTATCTGCAAAGTAAACTATGCCATCTATTGTTTCATTAAGTTCTTCAAAACAATATTTTCTAAATGTCATGTGTGATGTTGCACCAGTATCAAGCAGCCAACAATCTTTGTAAGATGAAAGTGAAGTCATTTCATTAATTCCAAGATTACAATGTGCAACAATACAATGAGCAGAATCAAAAGATTTACTAGCATCTTGATTTTTACTGTCATCTTTCTTCTGGTTATGCTTGTCTTTGATGGAGTCCCATGAAGCCCAACACTGATCTGATGTGTGCCCAGTCTTTCAACAACGCTTGTACTGCAAATCCGATCTTTTGTTTCTACCCCCTCTGCCTCTGAATTTTCTTCTTCCTCTGTCTCTCTTGCTACTTTCTCCTTTGGGATGATCTTTGCCAGAGAGAGTGGCACTAACTCTAGATGCTATAGATTGCATCTTTTACAACTGTTAGTGTAATTTACAATAATGAATTTGATATGACAAAGAGAAATAGAAAAACAATAACCTTGCAGGTCTACAGTCTCTGCCAAGGTGAATACAATCCAAGTTTACAGGCTTCTTCAATACAATTGTTTCACACAGACTTTATTCTTCAAGACAGGTCGCAACTCTAGTAGCTTGATGTAGTACTTCTAGTTGCAGCAGCTGAATAATTGCACAGTGGCAATATTCCCAATTGCACGAGCAGTCTCAACAAAACAACATATATCTTTCACAAGATTCTTCAATGTATGATATATCAGTCAATATATCAGTCAGCATACATTATTCTTCAATATATCAGTCAGCATATACATGTTCACTAAGAGCTGTCTTCAATCCCACTCTCAACACCAACAATGTGAATGAAAATTACAGACTCCATGCAGCATATATACTCAACAATCTCAGGCTCATACAATAGCCATATTATTCATGCACACACATGAACATATTTGCATACATTTTCTAGAAAAAAAAAACTCCACGCATATATACTCTTAAAGCTATGTATGCCCTACCATAAGAGGACATTGAAATAAAGATCCATATGCTTTTAGTTAAACGATACTTGGTACCTTTAAACGGACTTTGAAATAAAGATGTCAATGATACTAAGCATCTCTAAGGCCCACATTTCTTAAACTCCAACCCCACTCTATGGCTCTTCACATTCAAAGTTCAATACTCATTCCACAAATTTTGTTGGCCTTCACTTATATGATCATTTGTTGTAGTAACACTTAACAGGTAATAACGTGCCTTTCCAATTCTATTTTGAATTTTCATCAAACTTCGCATTTTCTTCAATATATATCAATCAATATATTTTGCATTAACAGTCCAATATATATGCCTTAGCAATATCAGTCTTCAATATATATTTTGCATTAACGGTCCATTTCAACCAACAAAGAAAAAGGTTTACCTCACGCTCAGAGCTCATGACTCCACGCACCGAAGTTTCGATCTCAGTGTTCGCTGCTCATGAATCATTGCAACTGCTCAGTGTTCACAATCATGGATTACTGACTCACCATTCGAGTTACAGAGTCCAGACCAGTAGTCATCGAACAACGATTTTGCTCTGCCCCCGTTGAAGACCCGATTTTTAGTCAAACCTGGATCAAACCGAGGACACTGGAGTAAGCAATATGGTGAGTAGTCGGCCAGCGTTCTCCAACGATGCCAAAAAATTGCAGGTTTGTACTGGCAACACTATATCAATCTACAGCATGCTTCACACAGCACGCTGGTTCTTCACGCAGGCATCCTCCATGACCCCTCCAATGCTGGTCTTTAGGGTTGAAGAGAACAGTTCAACAATATTCTCCATGTTCCACAAATCTTCAGACTTTAAGACTACTTTCAAAGGAATTACATCAACGTATTCAACGCTGGCTCTATATACTAATAATATTGCTTCTATGTTGCTGTAGCAACATCCAGAGCCCAGAGATCGCCGAAGCTCCAAACTCTGGTTCTAAGACAAGGGGGCGAGAAGGAAACCCTAATAAGCACTCGGGACTATCGCCAAGAGATAACCAGAATTCCTTCAACGCAGAGTCTTCAACGCAATAGTAGGCTAGGTTAAATTTAGGGTTTCACTAATACGATGGAGGATGCATTCATATTCAACAAGTCACAACTCTGGAATCTATTCACACAGTGAGGAGATAGCACTCTTCACGTAGGTAGATAAATGTGGTTATAGTGCATTTAACCACTACAGATCGCAGAGGATAGAAGAGGCAGCCCAAGAACTACGATTTTCAGATGGAGCATTAGGGTTAGATATCATTCTATACCAATAATGCATGCACGTAGAGACTAGAGGAGAAACGACTGGCAGTGACTGGCAGACAAAATGACAATGGACTGGCAAGCAGAATGGCAGCGCTCTGATAACACATGGAGAATGGTAGGCATGCAATGCAGCCAAGAGTTATGGCAGGCAAATAGGCACGCTCTAATACCACTTGTTAGGTATAACTCCTAATTCAATTATATTCTAATGCCAATGCATATATTTATACATTTCAGACAGTGGTTGAGATTCTGAGCAGCCTATCCATATTCCTACGTAACTGTTCAACTTCCTATTCTTTATTTATTTATTTACAATATTATAATCCCTACGGATTATATTCTAACAGAAGAAAACTGAGCATTTTCTCATTACCTGTTTAAAGGCTTGGTAGGATGTAATCCTTCGCAAAAACTCAAAGAAGGACGAGTTTCTTTCTTAACCCATGAAAAACTAGAGAGGCTAAGTCCATATCGGTGGATGCTTCACCTCTACCATACTGAAAAACCTTCAAGTAAAACCCCAAAAAAAAGAAGACCTCCATTAAGAGACAATGCATAGAAATGAGCAAGACTGCGCAGCACAACCATGAATTGTCGAACTTTTCTTCCACATAAATAACTACATATAACACAAATGCAACAATAAACCCTGAGACATAATTACGACATGTTAAAACGCTTGGTAAAACCCTAGCATGAGATTTCGACAAGTGGAGAGTTGAGATCCCTCTCGAACCACATCACATGCAAGTTAAAAATGTCATTGAATGTGCCTAGATGCACTGTCAGCTCGCATCCAGGGTAGAATTTAAAACCTTCAATCAAGCCATAAATGTTATGCGTTATCATTCCCTTGTACCTCCCTTTGAAATTATTGCATTACCAATGTATAACATATCACCCCCAATGTGTAAGGTCATGGCTAGTGGCACGACTATGTTATTGGTGTCACCATAGTCCAAACTTTTATTTGAAAAATCTAAACCAAGAACATGCACTATGCTTCCAACTTTTACAAATATTTGAATATACCCCTTTCCAACTTGTTTTATGAAGGTAGGGTTATTAACAAAGAATAACTAGGACAAGCCTTATTTCTAGGCTTAGGTCCTAAGCAAACTACACTTTAAAAATAAACCCCATAGGATTGAACACATCACCTTGGAAAGACGGTGCTAATGTCATCGTAATTCATAGGTGACACCCCAAGTGACATAAACTTGTTCATCAAACATATAACCAATGCAAGTTAAATTACATTTGTAATTACACATAACAACAAATATAAGATGTTGCGAAAAAAAATTATATGCTATGACAAAATAATGAATAATAGGTTAAAGGGAAAAAATTATGGATTTTATAGGTGTTTGACAGAATGGTATGAGAGCATGGTTACAACACTTGTCCTAATGAATCCGAAGACTGAAACTAATAAAACAAAAAACTAACTTTATCTTGTTGTGGTTTGACTCTCTTACGAACATGTAGAAAAGAATAACCTTGTTATTTTGTAGTAAATTATGGTAGATGTGGGAATGTTTGCTGAAGAGGAATTACATCATAGGAATCTAGTAAACAATGAACAAGGTAACATAAAGGATGGTGAAATATGGGAAAACCTAAATGAAAGTAGGAACGATAACCCATCTGAACTACAACAAATAGTTAAGGAATTAAGGATATAACTAACAGGAGTTAAAGAATATAACAAACGTATCCTAAAGCACAAGAAGAGTTAAATAACATTATGGTATCTAAACTACACATTAACGAAAAAATTAAAAATAAGGAACCAGAACTTAATATGGCAAAAACTATACCTTAAAAATGTAAGGGAAGGAAACTAGTGTTTTCCAAACAGGAGACCGAATATTCAAGTGAAGAATCAACAAAACATAATGCTGAAAAACATAAATATTCTAGTGAAAGTAGTGATAGTAACCAAAAGACGAAGAGATACAAACTGTATAAAGAAATTTCAGGGGAATTCAAAATCCTCCTATGTTTAACAGAGAGATCAAGAAGGGAGAAGAAAAGGAAGCTTGGTTATCTGGAATGAAGAAATATTTCAAGATTATAACTATTTCGATGAATTGAAAGCAAAAATGGCCATCTATAACTTGACAGGAAAAGTAAATATCTGGTGGAAAGACATAAAGAAAGTAAAAGGCATAAAAGAACGTTATGTAACATGGAAAACCTTCAAGAAATTTTTTAAAGAAAATTATCTCTTAGAGTAATATTACGAAGAAAAAGGTAAAGAATTTTATGAGTTAATATTAGGTGTCATGACTTTGAAGGAAATCTGCAGTAAATTCTTAAGTTTACTTTGTTGTGTACCTTACATCATTGGCTAAAAACCAAAAATACAGTGCTTTCTGATTTGTTTACCTCTTATGTTCAAAGATAGGATTGAGTACGATAATCCAAAAATTCTGGAAGAGGCAATGAGAAAAGAAAACTTTTGTTATAATAAGAATAAGAATAAAAGGGAAAACATACATAATTGCAAAACTAAAAGACGTGACAAGTTTGATCAGAAAAATAAAAATACTAAATTTTATAAGAACACTGGGAATAACTACCATGGATATCAAGGAAAGAATTATAAAAAAATTAAGCCACTGAATCCTGCAACAAAATAAAGGGAACCACCCATTGCCTTTAATAAAAATACTGCACAGAGGGAACCACTAAAATGATGGGAATGTGGTGAGCCACATTACCTTAAAGACTGCCCCATAAGAAAGAAAAAATTTAATAATGTTCACTCAATTCAAGAAGCTACTATAGTTGGGGATTTGGCAAGAAGCATGCCAATAATCAATGTAGCATTGGAGAATCGACAAGCAGAAAGAAAAACCCATTTCTATACTGGTTGATTTAGGTGTGAGTCTAAGTTTTGTATCACCTAAAATTGTAGAATTATATAAATTACAGCAAGATCAGTATGAAAAATCTGGTTGGTACAACTTGCTACAGGAATAAAATGAAAGAGTCACTAGTTACGTGAGAAACTGTGAATTGATTATGAATGAATTGATGACACATGTTGATTTAAATATCTTACTGTTAGGGTCTTATGATTTGTTGATAGGAACGGACTAGTTAGAGAAACATAGAGTTATTTTAAACTATTATGATAAAACATTCACATGTTTAGATGATAGAGGTAATACCATTATTGTAAAAGGAATTCCCATAAGAGAGATCTATGCCTTACAGATGAAAAGGTTTGTATGTAAGGGATGCAAGGTTTTTAAATTCCATGTAATGGATGACAAAGATAATGATAATCAACTTAAAATAGAGGATATATCAATTTAAAAAAAAAAATTAAATACATATTCCAGAAGAAGTTCCTGCACTACCTCCAAAAGGGGATATAGACTTTACTATCGATTTGGTACCAGGAGCGGTACCATCATCAAAATCTCCCTATCAGATGAATATAGTAGAGTTTACTGAACTTAAACCACAATTGTAGGAACTAATTGATAAAAAGTACATTTGACCTAGTGTTTCCGCTTGGGGAGCATCGGTCTTATTTGTAAAGATAAAAGATGGCACTTTGAGACTATGTATAGATTATAGTTAATGAAACAAAATGACTATTTAAAATAAATATCCTTTGCATTGGATTGACGATTTATTTGATTTGTTTCAAGGAGAAGCCATCTTCTCAAAAATAGATTTAAGATTTGGATACCATAATGTACGGATCAAATACGAAGACATCATTAAAACTACTTTTAGAACTAGATACAGTCATTACGAGTTTGTTGTAATGCTCTTTGGGTTAACAAACGCCCCAACAACTTTTATGTGTTTAATGAATAGTATTTTAAGAAAATACCTCAATAAATTCATAGTCGTATTTATCGAGACATATTGGTCTACTCTAAAAATAAACAAGAGCATGCAGAAACAACTACATACCAAACAATTGCAACAATAAACCCTCAGACATAATTAAGACATGTTAAAACCCTAGCATGAGATCGCGACAAGTGGAGGGATGAGATCCCTCTCAGACCACATCACATGCAAGTTAAAAATGTCATTAGATGCGCCTGGCTACGCTGTCAACTCGTAGCCAAGGAAGAATTTAAAACCTTAAATCAAGCCGTAAATGTTATGCGGCGACATTCCCTTGTACCTCCCTTTGAACTTATTGCATGCCCAATGTATAACATATCACCCCTAATGTGTAAGGACATGGCTAGGGCCACAACTATGGTGATTGTTGTCACCATAGTCCACACTTCTAATAAAAAACTTTAAACAAAGGACATACGCTATGCTTCCAACTTTTTCAAATATTTTAATATACCCATTGTCGACTTGTTTTATGATGACAGGGTTATTAACGAAGAATAACTAGGACAAGCCTTAGTTCTAGGCTTAAGTTCTAAGCAAACTACACTTTAAAAATAAACCCCAGAGGACTGAACACATGACCTTCGCAAGACAGTGTTAATATCGTCGTAATTCAAAGATGACACCCCAAGTGACATAAACATGTCCATTAAACATATAACCAATGCAAGTTAAAATACATGTAACGACATAACCAAAAATTATATGTTATGACAAAATAATGAATAATAAATTTTAAAAAAAATTATAAATTTTATAAATATGTAACATTAAAATAAATTTATCATAATATCAATTTTAATAAAATAATGCTTATTACTTTTACAATCATATTTTCACTTAATCCACGAAAATACTTTACACCAAACATCCTCTGACCCATAATTCACTTAATCCACTCAAATCTTTTACACCAACTATCCTCTACACCATAACAATGTAATCGTCATGATAGGATGTAAATCCCATCTTTGGATAAAATTTATATGAAGATTTACAATAAATTTTAGACGAAAACAAAATCACGTCCACCTCTCTACGTATGTGACCAATAGCCATGATATCACAGAGATTCCTATATGAAAATGTGGAGAATAATTTCAAACATAAATTATTCTAAGTACCACGTCAATGGCATTTTGAAATGAAATGTACAGAATAATTTCAAACATAAATTATTGTAAGTACTAGGTCAATGCCATTCTGAAAATGATATTTTTATCAGTCATGGATCATGTAAAATTATGATTATGTATATAAATTATGTAGAGAAGAAAAAATCAAAGGTTCAAGATATTTATATTATTAATAATTTTATATTCATATATACTAGATATATTAATTAAAATTAGAAAATTAAATATTTTATATTTATATATTAATTAAAAATTTTAAATTTTAGAAAATTATATTTATATATATATAACAATAGTGTAGTATTATTAGAAGTGTGAGTTTTATGTTTTTCAATAAATAAAAATGTTTTTTTTTTTAATTTATTTTATTTTTAGTATTTGTGAACCTTATAAATTTAAATAATTTTAAAGGGATTGAATATATTTTTATAATAGTTTTAGCTTTTTTTTTTTGGTTAATATTTAATCAATATCAAAAAATTTAAAATAATTTTGAAGAGATGAACTTATTTTATACCCATTTTTTTCAAAAAAAAATAATATCATTTTTGTAATAATTTTATTTTTTTATTAATAGTTAGATTTTGCATATTCATTGACCTTATAATGTATGAAAATTTGGATTTAAGTCGTATAGTTCTTTAATAAAAAAGTTGAAGGTTTTAAAGTCATAAGTGCTCCACATTAAATCTTGAATGAAAACTAAGATTTTAGCTTGTGATCTATGAACATTGACATTTAAATTGTATAGTTTTTTAATAAAAGAGTGGAAGGTTTTAAAGTCATAAGTGCTCCACATTAAACCTTGAATGAAAATTGAGATTTAACATGCATAGTTTTTAATTTAAAAAGTCATAAATGCTGCACATTAAACCTCAATGAAAATTGAGATTTAAGATGCATAGTTTTTTAATAAAAAGGTGGAAGGTTTTAAAGTCATAAGTACTCCGCATTAAATCTTGAATCTATAAATTATAGTGGTAGATCAATAAAAAATTAATTATTTTCATATGCTAGTAAAAAAGTGGAGAGGTTTAAAGTCATAAGTTCTCCACATTGAATCTTGCATTTATAAGAAATTAATCGATTATTTTCCTAAAAGGTTTTAAAATCAAAATCATAAGTGCTCCACATTAAATCCTTAGTTTATGATAGGTTATGGTAACATAACATTATAGAATAAATTATTTTCATGTGTTCAATGATTATGTTAGGACTATAAGAAAATGGTCTCAGTTTGCAATATGTATTCTTGAATATTTTTCTTTTGAATATGTATCTTCATCTTTAATTGAGACATATAAAGCTCATCTTGGTATTATTTATATTTTATAGTTTCCTTCTAAACATCGATTTTGTGTAAAACATTCTTAATCTATCAAATGAAGTGTATTTCTTTGTCGTTATTTTTCATCTATGGAAAAGTTGTTATAGTTATTGGCATCAAGGTAAGCACATGTTATGAGGGATCACGAAGTAGGAAATATTATAGCATTTGAGTTCATATTGTGGAATTTAGTACTCTCTCTTGTGGACGCAATATATTGCAGGGGAGGCTTATAATTATGTATGTAGAGGTTTGAATAGGGTATTGGGGGGTTTGAATAGGTACTCTATGTCTAATTTTGTGTAAGTTTGATCGTGTGTAAAGTTAGATTAGTGTTTGAATAAGTATGATTTGTGTGAAAGAATCCAATTGTGTTTGGAGTTAGAGTGGTGTTTGAAAATGTATGATTTGAGATTGAATATGATGTGAAGTTAATTGGAATGATTGTAAATTAAGTTAGCTTGCATGTAGGGGGTTGTTCCCCATATTGAAATATTTTCTTTTAGTAAATTTCATATTTGATATTGCAAGGTTTCTAGGCGTTATAAGAGTTGTGTCATGTCACCATAATGAAGGTTAAAAAAAAGGGTGTTAAAAATGTAATGGAAAGAGTGGATATCTAGGATATGTAGTGAAAATAGGGGTACTTTAAATTTTAAAGGTGTATTCGGAGGAGGGTTTAACAAAACATTTTTTGAAGAGCATACTTAATATGTAGTAAAAATAGGGGTATCCTTTAATATCCTATGAACGCACATACTATATCATAAGTTCACATAATTAACTCCTCAAGACACATGTACACTTAAGTTGTAGATTAAAATATAATAAAAATCTTGAACATATTTCATTTAGTAAAAATGTCACTAAATTTGATTAATCTTTTTGTATAGAATTATTATTATCATTACATGTACATTCTTGATGACAATTATGCATCCCAACTAATTATACCAAAGTTTCATTCACAACTTCACTTCACTTCACAAGTTTGTTTATGGATAAAGGTGATAGATCTTTTAAGATTTCTCTTTAACATTTTCAAAAAGTATAAACAAAGTCATGGTCCATTTCCATTATAATTGTGGTGATAAATCTAAACTTTGCCAAATGTGTACATATAATGTTTTCTTCTTAAACTTTGCCAAATGTGTACATATAATGTTTTCTTCTCCAACTAGGAATTTCGTTTGGGAGAAAATAGAATACACAAATACACCTTATTATTTTAGTCCTAATGATAAATAGGATTATACATGGATTCCATGGGATTTTAGGAATAGAGAGACGTGTGTAATCTCCTTACTTCTTAATAGTTTACACCACAATCCATTATATTATTTCCCGTGTGTAGAGATGAGGACAATAAAAATAATTATACAAGATTAGAAGAGTTTTGCAAACATCAACATCATGCATATACTTGGATTAAATTTATTCCTTGTTGGGTTTGTCACATTCAATGCTTATTGGTACACATAATATTCTAAACCAAGTGGGCATGTACGTAGAAATCGTGTGTGGTTTTTCATGGTGGTAGATGTCTTTAATTATATGAAATATAGGTTTACAACATATTATTATTGTAATCTTGTGTATGGTGTTCTAAGGCGTTCATTATGGTTGAGAAAGCAGATATGGGTGTCTTGTACAATCGAATCATTTATATATTTCACTATATGCTTTCTGCTTTAGTTGTAATGTTGTTTATTAATTACTTTGTGTTTGCACAAAGTAAAAGGGTGTATGATTACAATGAATACAAAGTAAAAGGGTGCATGAGTGCATGATTACAATGAATATAAGTTTCTATTTTGAAGATGCACATTGCACTGTATGGAATTATGATTTTGTGCATGAAAGATGAAATAATTAGTGAAAGGAAGGTTAGTAGGTGAGATTAAATTCAATTTATATTGAATTATGATTTAGCACATAAATATGTAGATAATAATATGAATAATTTTGTGCATGAAAGATGAAGAAACTGGTGAAAGGAAGGTTAGTGGGTGAGATTGAATCCAATTTATTTTTCTTTGACTACTTTCTTCTTGTCCCCTTTGTCTTTATATCCTCCTATCCTTGTTTCTTTGTTTTTTCTAATTTTGTATAGTTTTATTTAAGGTTTCATATAAGTGGTATGTGACTCAATGTCCATGATATAGGATACAATGTTGAATGCATATTCTAAGGTGTTTGTTTGATTTTCAAAGGCACACACAATTTGGATTGTTCTAATATTATAATTTTATACAATTTATATTTTATTTCTTCAAATGCCTATTGGTTTTATTTGTTTCATTGAAAATACAATTTCTTTCCATTTTTATGAAAGGGTTTGTATCAAAACAAATTTTCTTTCAAAACTTTCCAATATAACATAACTTTACAACTAGAATATTTTGGTTGGAATCATTAATTTGATAAGAAAAAGAACATTATGCATAAGATGAGAGAACTTTACAACGAGAAGATAGTGGTTGGGATACTTCAATAAAAAAACAAGAAGATGTATCTTCTTTGAATCTAAGTGCAAACATAGTTGTCAATGAATAACTTGAAGTACCTAATGCATTTCATTATGAATGCACGTTTATCTATATTAATATAGTTCTCATGGTTGCATAAGGTTTTAAGAATGAGATAAATGTGTTAGTGGTGTTCATTTCATAGTATTTTTAAACTAAGATGATGAATATAGTTTACAACAAATTTATTATTATAAGGATGTAAAACAATGTCCACAATGAAAATCAAACTCATTATTTCATTAATTAAGTTAAAATTTTGAACTTACAACTATTCATTGAACTCATTTTTTGGTTTGATTGTCATCTTTCGAGCAAAGTGATAGTTGGATAACTTGATGATAACTAAATCTCGAGTCTATTTTTTGAACATTTTGGCTATTTATTGTGGTCAAAAGTTCATTAATTTAAGGGATTTGGTACATTATTTTTAATATGATGTTGTTGAGAGGGAGTAATCAATATATTGTCTCTATTTTTCAATTTTGTTGGGAACAAATGCAATGGTTATTCCAAAAGAAGAAGTGATTAACTTAAGATATCTCTTTTACAAGAGATCGGATCATGATCGTGTATTTGTTGTTAGCAAGAATTTGGAATATAAATGTGAGCTTAATAACAATAGAATGAAAAATATATCAATTCTATCATTGAAATAGTCAATGAAATCATACAAAAGAATAAAGATGTTGTTGTTGCACAAATTCTATCAGACAATATTTTATTTTTATCTTGTTTGTCATGTCTGGTCTTTTTTGTTATTTGCTTTCTAAAATTAAATATATTAGAAGGGAAGAAGATGAGGGACTTGTGTGGAACAAGGGAGATATTTGAGTTCATGGAATGTAGTTGCATTTATGGATCCTAATTGAAGAGATTGAAAAGTGATTTGTGATAAAAAAATAAATGCCTCCAAGAAAATGGTTGAGCTCTATTGTAAAATGAGGTAAAGATGAGTTCTAGAGTGCCTTGAACTTACAATGGTTGGGTTGAATAACCTTGGATGAAATTAAAAACTTCTAGAGAATAAACAAATTGTTGGTTAAGCACATGACACTTCTCGATCTTTCCCTAAATCTTGTTGGTGCGTAAAATATCAAGAAATGTGCACAAATAGAGAACATGGTCTATCTATGTATTTCTCAAGATGAAAATAAAATTCAAATAAATAGTGATTCCGTCGAGAGGCACTCTACAGCGTGGTACGAGAAAGATGTTGTAACGTTATGAGGGAGATCTTGTAACATTTGTCGATATTATGTTGTAGCGTTTGTTACTAACAAACCAATAATAAATAAAAATTGTAATTATTCACCAAAATAAATGTCAACCACAAAAACAACCTAATATGGGGGAGATGTTGTAATGTTCCTACCTAAAAAATCAATAAAATTAAAAAAAATTAATTATCCGCCAAAAAAATATGTCGGTTAGAAAAACATCACAATATGGGGGAGATGTTGTAATTTTCATACCTGACAAAATAATAAAAATAAAAAATTGAATTATCCGCAAAAAAATCTTGGCTTTTCACATGGTTTTAAAACCATGTTCAAGGCCGCCTAAACAACCCAAGGTTTTATTGTACGTGGTTCAAGAGGGCCTTGCAAATGATTTTAAAACCATGTGCAAGGCCTCATAAACAACCCATGGTTTTATTGTACATGGTTTAGGAGGGCATTGCAAATGGTTTTAAGACAATGTGCAAGGCCTCCTAAACAAACCATGGTTTTAGGAGGGCCTTGTACATGGTTTAAAAACCATGTATGGGGAAGATGTAGTAATGTTCATTGCTAACAAAATAAAAAATAATAAAAAATATTAAATGTTGGACATAAATAATATTAAATATTAATAATAGAAATATTATATGTTGACCTTAAATAAAATTATGTGTCTTTTGGTTTGAATCAAATCAATAGCTCCTTGAGTGCAGTACTTAAAAGATATTTGCACCTTAAGAGATTTGATCCATCTCGACGGTTGATAGAGCCTAGGATTTGGATCTATGCTGGTTTATAAGTTTTGAAGGTACTGTTTTATGAGGTCTTGTAATGTTACATAGAGTTATGTAATGCTACTTTTTACTTATAAAAAATAAGAAGTAATAAATATATTTTGTTGTCCATTAAAAAATAAAAAATTAATTATCCGCCAAAATAAATGTCGGTCCAAAAAATAACCTAATATGGGGGAGATGGTGTAATGTTCCTACCTAAAAAAACAATAAAAAATAAAAAAATGAATTATCTACAAAAAAATGTTGAAACCATGTGCAAGGCCTCCTAAAAAATCCATGTTTTTATTGTACATGATTTAGGAGGGCCTTACACATGGTTTTAAAGCCATGTATGGGGTAGATGTTGTAATGTGTTCTTAACAAAATAAAAAATAATAAAAATTATTATATGTCAATCATAAATGATATTAAATATTAATAATAAAAATATTATATATAGACCTTAAATAAGAATATGTGTCAATTTATTTTAATCAAATCAATGAATATATATAGGACACACTAAAGCTAATAGCTCCTTGAGTGCAATACCTAAGAAGAGGCTTGCACCTCTGGAGATTTGATCCCTCTCGGCGCTTGATAGAACCTAGGATTTGGATCTAGGCTGGTTAATTGTCATTTTTCTCACTCCTAATGAAGTATAATTAAAGTATGTGACCAACCAAGTGAGGATCTAGGCTAGATTGTGGCTACATTTAGAAATTTCTAAATTGGTTCATGAAATGTTATGCTATCTGCAGATCTTGGATAAATAGTAGAAAAAAGAGGAAGGGAGGTGTACATGACTAATATGATGTGATGTTTAATACTATGGGGAGGTTTTGTAACAATCCCATTAAAGTAAGAACAAAAAAATACTTTGAACGACCATTTATACCCTTACAAAGTAACCATCCTTAAGAATAACACAATGGTAATATACAAATTAAAACACCTTGTGCACCCATCACTGAAATTTCATAAAACAATGGTATTAAGGTTGATCCTTACAAATTTCCTAATATTAATATTGATATATGATTAATACCTTGGGCAGGGACTTTATTCAATAAATTCCAGCCTTTTCTCTACATAATTCAATTGTCTACCACTTCGAATCATTGAAGTAGCAATTGTCACATGATTAGGCCATCTAATATATCATACACAATAATTAAAAAATCCTCTTTTGTATTTAGAATGCTCATGTGGAACCCCTCCACTATTTTCATCACCATTACTATTTGTGGCACACATTTTTTTTTGGTGCTCCACATGACTTCACTGTCACTGTCCCAATTTGTAAAAATGGCTTCACGGTTGATATAATTAAGATCTATCAAATAAACAATAATTCTATTAATCAACATTTCATAAGTCGTAATGATTTGTGCCTCTACCAAGATCCTCATTCATACAATTCTGGAAACCTTCCAAAAATAACTCCTTACTCATTTTGAGCAATTAAGCAGAACTTGTTATACGTGAGTGAATTTATAATCTAGGTTTATAATCCATGTTTTTACTTGATCAGGTAAATGGCCATAATCATGGTAAAACCTTGCAATGTTAGTACCTAACATCATAATCCACAATTAACCCCTGGCTCATAAAAAACTCGTAATTAAAATAAGATAAGGAGTAAGAAAACACTCACTATGGAGTGGTTTAACTTTATTACTTAAGCCAATGAATTTGGTAATATTGTAGTCCATATCAATCGACAGTGTTCCAGGCATACTCCTGCAATGTTATTCCCTAACCTTCTACGACATTCATCAACTTATCATTTTCAAATATAAATATCTTTAGACATCGTTACTCATCTATATTTGGATCATTTTGAGTGAAGGGACATTCGAACTTTACACAATATTTATGCCATGGCATGCTAGGGACATAGAGATTCCAATTGCTATATAGTGTCTTTAGAGGCAACAATATACTTCTCAATGGAGCCATTGTATGTTTAGCAAAACATAGCTGAGAAAGCTACAAATACATATGAGTTAAAACGCTTATAAGAAGACAGAAAATTAATAGTGTTTATTAAGGGTAACTGCGGGTTATAGCACATTATTTTTCAAAATCAATCTAGTCTTTCCATAGGAACTTTCAGTGTTGGTACAGCATAATTTATCCAATGTGGTGGAATGTATTACAATTCATTATATTAGATACGAATAATGCCTAAGGTGGTAGTCACCTAAACATAACTCACTCCAAGAGTCATAAAAGAATACATTGTGATACTTTACATAATTTCCCAATCACTTAACTCTAGTATTAGATACTACACTTTGTGTTATCATACATTTCATGGGATACACCGATACCCTATGGGGTGTTGTTTTGCTAGGATGTGCACTCTACTTCTACTTAGGTTTGGCCTATAGTGAGCCTTTAATTTGGACATTCATTTAAATTATAGTCAGTGTGTGCGCCTTTTCGTTTAACCATACAAGGAACGATTAGTTCTGAACCAAATCTTATGAATAAGCCTAACATCATTATGCCTAAAAACATCTTTACAAATGAATGGTGTCTCCCAATTTCTTGAATCATTTGATGATATCTACACTACCCAAATTTTTATGGTTTTTAAGATTCTTTGAAAATATTTTCTTTTTACAACATAAAAATCTTTGCATAAAGTACAGTAACATATGATTTACATTATTCCCTAGTAATAATTATTCCCATGTATGCCTTTATATAAATTTCAACCTGTATTGCTAGCAACCTATGCATTTTCCTTTTTCTAAGGAACCCATAGTTCATTACTCTCCTATTGCATAAGGAGAACATCAAGAGAAAAATTAACAAACACATCCAGAGAAATAGGTAATGAATTCGAGTCAAATAGAGAATATACCTATCAAAGAGTAACTTTACCTTTGATACCCCTTCATCACTACTGCTACTCTCAATCGTTCCTCTAGAGTTCAGATTTGCTTACCAAAAATACCTGCAGTTTTGTTAATTACTCATGACGCACCTATTTAAATAAAGCCCTCAATTATGGCAGAGTCTTTTATGCATCATCATATTTCTAGCAGTCCTTTAGATAAATAATTTTCCAATGCAGGTGTTACCTTGCAACTGTGACATAACACACCTCCATTTTCACTACAAATGCAAATTTTAATAAAATCATAACCTTTATGATTCTACAAGCATTCTAATAAAACATCAGATGTTTGATCTTAATGGAGAACTTCCAACTAACAATTTGAATACATACTTTGAATCCACTAACCACATTCCCACATACAATGACTTGTGACTGACATATAGGTCTCTTAAGTACCCACAAGGTCTTCAACTCGCCCTACACTTACAACCTTTCTCGCAATAAGTTACTCTTCACAAAATAACTTAAATATAACTCATTGAAATTATGGTATGGAGATCGCGTAATACTTTTATCTAACCATACTTATTTAACCATATTATCGTAAGACCATTACTTCAACTTTCTTAAAACAAATGTATTCATCACTTAATTAAATGCTAGCTTAGGCATTTCGACTAAATGAGAGTTCAACTTGTACCCACAAGAATGTGAGCATTCTTTGAAACATTTCAGAATTACAGAGTACTTACAAATAAATGGCACACATTAATCATAGAAAATTTTCAAATAAAGGGCACACATAAATCATTGAACATCTTCAAATGAATGGCACACATAAATCATTGACCATATTCAAATAAATTGCACACATAAATCATTGAACATCTTCAAATAAATGGCACACATAAATCATTAAACATCTTCAAATAAATGGCACACATAAATCACAAAATTAAGAGAGACACAATGATATACGTGGTTCACCCTAGCTAGGGGCTACATCCACCAAGAGAGTTGCAAATCATTTAATTACTTCAACCAATTCGGAAGGTTACAATAATGCAGCACCTCAACTACGATTTTCTTTTCTTTCTTGAGGAAAAAGGTATAGGAGGGAGGCCCCATGCTCTCTCTCTCTCATTATACAAATCAGTTTCAATAAAAAAATACAAGCTAAAAGCTTACATTCTGGCCCATGAATCAACTGGGCAAGGGTTACAAAATCAAAGCAGTTTAACGCTTAAAAACACCTTTGATCAAGATCCGATTCTCCTACCATTTCAATTTTTCCATGCATATTTCGGACCAAGAACTTGTAAAAAATCATAAAACAAAAGTTTGCAAATGGCAACCAAGGACTTGGATCCCTGGATTCACATCCTAGTAGCTCGGGTTATATGATATTTCACTAATTACCATGGCTATTTGATATCTAGGTCTTGTAAAATAGAAAAAAATGTTTCTGCACACTTGACCACATAATCCTTTGATTTTCTGGAGTCATATCCTACAATTTTTAGGCTACAATTTACACGCAGAGGGATCATTTTACCTGGGTGAAATCCATACGACATCTCAGAAGTTAGACACCGTATTAAATCCATAAGGATGTAGTGACTTAGCTATACACCTCTCACACAAAGGGTATCATGTAGATCTAATCTAACTTCAAACATGAAGACAATTCTGGCCAACACACTGGTATATTGCAAAATTTAGTGGAAACAAACCTATAAGTGATTTGGGAACCCACAAGGAAATCTAGTTCAAAAACAAAGATTAAAGGCATTCTTATCCAACACGCAAAGGTGTAATGCCAATCTAGCTGTATCAGACTTAAGGGGCGATTTCAAAAACTCATACCCAGAGGTATATTGCAGATGGAGTCGGAAACAAAATGTGAAAGTATTCTAAGACAAAACACTAGTATAATACAGAATTCAAATAGGCTCATCCTCTCAATGTAAACAACATGAACTAAGCCAAAGATTGTTGTTTTCCAAAAAGACTTCTTCCCTCGGTGCAAGCCACCGATCTAAGAAACTACAGTTTATGTTGATGAATTTTTGGGGTCTTTTACAACAAAAATTTGCACTAAACAAAAACACCAAGGTCAGTTCCTACAATGCACAAAAGGCATAACAACTGCAAATCAGAGTAAAGTTCTCCTATATACCTGGGTCGGCTTCTACCATGTAAAATGCACAACCATTTTTAATCCCATCGTGGATCAGTTCCTAAAATCCCATACATAGTGACAGCAATAGAGGTAACGCTCTCCCTACACAAGGATTGGAATCTTCAAAGTGGAATGCATAGAAATTTTCAAAAAGGAAATTGTGGAGGTTCTCATAAGCCACGATGTAGCAATTCCAACTGGAACGGATCCAGTTCCTTAAATTTCAAAAGAATATTCGACATCTTTCAACGATACACAACGGAATCAAAAATAGGTAGATGATTTCAACCCTTGGAGACTTGGATTCTAAATGCTAAACATTTAACTACAGAGAAGAAGTCCGAAGGAAAACACATACCAGATGAAATCCTCAGAGGAAGGCGCATGCCATCTGATCAAAACACAGACATCCAAAAGGAAAAATTGGTAGGATCCTCCTCAATATTCTGGGATAAACTAATATATATGTATTTTAAGAAGACAAATGCCATGCTTGACCCCATAACTAATAGGAAAGCTCCCCATCCTCTTCATGAAATCAGTGTTCTTCCCCATCCACCAGACCTGGATCCCCCCCTTTTCACCCAGGATCTGGAATATATAAATCCTGTGAAAATCCTTAATGCCTCCATAAATCCATGCTCATGCATGCCTTGTAATGCCTCCACAATTAGTGGTTGTTATTTAGTGTAATTAAAACCTCCCAGTTCAACATCTCTCAAACAATTAATATAAAATCAAGGGACTCAAAGACGCCTCCAAAATTAATGTCTATAAAACCAGTGGAACACCTTGCTGTCTGTAGGAGGTGAAATATTCCAAATAACAAATCTGGTGACTCCACTGGGGACCTGTCAGTGACATGGGAGCACCCCGTCTCGAGAGACTAGTCAGGAAGTAGATATCCTCTACCTCCACTATAAGTATATGGGCCCCCACCTCGAAATACTGCTGTTTTGGATTCCACATCTGCAGTATGTGTTCCAGTAACCGCTCGTGTGACACCATGCTTGGTGTCTGAAAGAACTTCAGGAGCCCGCAGTCTCGTAATGCGGCAATACAACCCGCATTTCTCTTAGCATCAGCATCCTCATTGTCATGCATTCTTTCTTTCCATATCACCATGTTTTGAGCAACATAGACCTGCCAAAATCAATAATGGCATGCATAGACTCATCCTCTATCATTAAAAATCAAAGGAATGCATTTATATTGCCCATGCTATTAGTTTTAGTTATCCACGGTCGGCACTGCCTATGTACTATTGGAGATAGGTGGTGGCACCATTTTTCCACTGTGTTATTGGCGTGGTTCTTGGGTGGTAACACATATCCCACAAGGGGTAGCCATGGTGCCCGCATCTTTAGTTTTGGGGCTTGCCATATGAGCCCAAAACCCCACCACATCTCAAAATAAATGCTATGAAATGAAAGAGAAGGGTCTTAGCCATTACCTGCAACTAACAATGCTGAAAATGGATGGTGGAAACTCCCAGTATCAGCTATGAAATATCTAACTAATAAAATGCTCCAAGTGCTCTCTGCTACAGGTAAATAGTGAAATGTTTTGATTTTTTACTATTTACTTGACATATATAGGCATTTTTGGGTCTAACTTACTATAGTTTTGATGTAAAATCATGTTTTAGTCAAAATTTATCTGTCATAATCCCTAATGCTAGTTTTGAATGCATTTAACACTTGTTTCTGAGACTATTGCGAGATAGGAGAACTCTAGCAAAAAGATTTGAAAGTTTGTTTATGGATTTTTCGTACTTTCATAAAACGAAAAAGGTCAATGAGCATTTATTATGACACTTTGATCATGCTCTTTAAACCTAGAATCAAAGGTCCGAATCTATTTCCAAATATTTCTAGGCTCATAAAATTGGACAGTGTGTAAAGAAACATCATGGAGTCTTCCTTTCACATCTTTTTTTAGACTCCTTAAATATGAAAAGATCGTTGAGTCTATTTCTGAATCTTTCCAGGATTGTAAAAAGTTACATTGTGTAAAGAAACCTCATGGAGTCCTCTTTAAACTCTTTTTAGGCTACTTAATATGAAAAGAATGTCTAGTACTTGTCTCCTTCATACTTGTAAAAGTATTTGAAGAGTCGTCCTTCTGACGGTAGGTTATCTCTTTTTCGGTTTGGATAGGACTGTTTATGAAAAAGGAACACTCCATCCAATCATGACTAGAAGAGTTCTCTAAGGTATGATTTTATACTTTTCAGGCCTTAGAGACTAAATCATACAAAAAAAGGACCCTTTGGAGTCTTATTCCATATTCCTTCAAACTCTCTAAACATGAATGATACTGAGTTTTATTTCAATGGACTTGTTAAAATTAAACATTGAGAGACCTGTTTTGGGAACGAACCCCTCCTCTCTTAGGTTCGTAAAACATATGAGTTTGGACTTGTCTTCCGACAAGCTATATTGAGTGTTTGTTACCCTCTTTGAAATCATAAAACTGAAAAGAGGCACTCATCGATCATGATGGGGAAAATGGGAAGGGAATCATTTTGTAAATAATGGCAGTTGTTTGTTGTTACCTTTGAACATGGCACTTATCTCTACATCATGTTAGTTAATTGGGTATTCAGCTGATCTCTGTGACGATCCACTTTCATGATTCATGTCACTCCTTTGAGTCTTTCAAAATAATGCATTGTCCACTATTGCATTGTGTGTCTATCCCGTCCAGTCATGCTGCCAAGTCCTTTTGTCATGCCGCCCAATGTTCAAAGGGGATTTGAAGAAGTTTCCTTTGCAGTCTACACAGTCTTTGTGTCAATACTTTTGAGTCATTCCTATGGTTACTACATACACATCATTCCAGAACTATGTTCCAAGTTTCATGTCGTCGATGTGGGACTCATCATGGCCCTCCTTCGATGAGACTTTTCCCATCGAAATCAGCGCATCATCCAGGAAATAGTCTTAGAAACAATGTTTAGTACCTTGAGATATGTATGCCTTAATGACAGATTCTCTCACTCTCGATAGAGGTTCACATCATTGACCTTTGATTGATAGAATCGATTGGGTGTTAGACATCAGGACATATATTCACACATAGTAGATTGTACTAAGGTACCTTGGGAATCATTGACATTAATGGTGATCTCCCTTGCACTTATTAATGGTTCACATCATTGGCTGATAATCAAGTGGTTTCTACCCTGTTCGACTTTAGATCATTGTAATCACATGGATAGAATCGTACTTTGTGGAAGAGGATGTTAGAAAAATAGGACTGCAGAGTAATAACAGATATACAGTTAAATCAATAAACAAGATGCAAAACAAATTAAAATAGTACAGAGAGACATAGATATATCGTGGTTCACCCAACGATGGGTTATGTCCACAAAGAAATTTTGGCAATCCTTTTATTGCAGTCCAGAAAGATGAAGGGATACACCTTGTAGCAAAACCGTTGCACTTCCTCTTCACACTCTCACAGTCTCTCTTCCAGTACAATACAGTACACATATCCAGTCTATTTACAATGGAGCCTCCTCAAGCCTTATAAAGTCTTAATCACATGCAATACCATGGGACAATACCATGGGCTACAACAAACCATGTGCCCAAACCATGTGCTAGACCTAACCACCTTTGACTCGATCTCAAGTCAAGGTTAACCCAAACAATCCCCCCTTTAAACTTGACTTGGAGTAATCACCAACTCCCCTCAAATATTTACCGAGGAATCTTACATACACCCCCCTATCACCTAGGTATATCTCCCGACTTTACCAGTGAGTTACTAGGGGTATGCATGCCTTACCAAGTCTTACAACCATATGCATATTTACATGCAAACCGCTCCTTTACATTTTTTTCATGTGCCTTCATGGTGACTAATCACAACAACTCTACCGCTGCTGCACTTGCTAGACCTTGGACTTGGCAAATTTCTTCTTTTCACCTTCATGCTTTAAGGCCAACAGAAATCGAGCAGGAGCTCAGCTTCTCTCTGGTTACTCCCTTTGTCAACATGTCTGCGGGATTCTGGCTAGTGTGAATCTTTTCCAGTTTTAACAGTTCTTCATCTAGAACAGATCTTATGAAGTGGTACTTGAGTTCTATATGTTTAGCCCTTGAATGAAAAACTGAGTTCTTTGCAAGATGAATGGCACTCTAGCTGTCACTGTACAGCCTACTATTCTCCTATTTCTTACCCAATTCTTCCATGAACCTCTGCAACCAAATCAAATCCTTACTAGCCTCTGTAGTAGCAACATACTCTGCTTCCATTGTTGAAAGTGCAACAACCTGTTTTAGTTTTGAAATCCAACTTACTACTATTCCACCTACAGTGAACACATACCCTTTGGTGCTCCTCCTGCTGTCTTTATCACCAACCATATCTGTATCAACATATCCTTGTAGAACAGTGTCTGAACCTTAAAAACATAATGCATGAGAAGTGGTACCTCTCAAATACCTGAGAATCCACTGTATTGCTTTCCAATGCTCTTTACCTGGATTATTCATATACCTGCTCACAACTCCCACTGCATGTGCAATATCTAGTCTTGTGCACACCATGGCATACATCAAGCTCCCAACTGTTGATGAATAGGGAATCTTGGACATGTAATCCATCTCTTCCTGTGTCTCTGGACACATATGCTTGCTTAGTTTGAAATGGCTTGCCAAAGGTGTGCTGACTGATTTTGCATTCTGCATTCTAAACCTCTGCAACACCTTTTCTATGTACTCACCTTGAGACAATGTCAATTTGCGATTTTTCCTGTCTCTTGTTATTCTCATACCAAGGATTTTCTTTGCAGCACCCAAATCCTTCATCGCAAATGATTTATCTAGTTTTCTTTTGAGCACATTTATATCCTGCATGTTAGACCCTGCAACAAGCATGTCATCCACATACAATAACAAGATAATATATCTTCCGTTATCTAGCCTCTTGAAATAAACATAATGGTCAGAATGGCATCTATCATAACCTTGTTCTGTCATAAACTTATCAAATTTTAAATACCACTGCCTTGGAGCTTTCTTCAGGCCATACAAGCTCTTCTTCAACCTGCAAACCAAATTCTCCTTCCCTTTGACCTCATACCCTTGTGGCTGCTGCATATAAATATCTTCCTCCAAACCCCCATGGAGAAAGGCCGTTTTTACATCTAATTGTTCAAGATGAAAATATTCTACCGCCACTAGACTTAAAATAGTTCTAATTGAAGTCATTTTAACAACAGGAGAAAATATTTCATC
>LPNX011109653.1:185128-243909 GCA_001517045.1 Pseudotsuga menziesii
CCACAGAGCAATAACAGATATACAGTTAAATCAATAAACAAGATGTAAAACAAATTAAAACTATACAGAGAGACACAGATATAACGTGGTTCACCCAAACGATGGGCTACGTCCACAAAGAAATTTTGCCAGTCCTTTTATTGCAGTCCACAAAGATGAAGGGATACACCCTGCAGCAAAACCACTGCACTTCCTCTTCATGCTCTCACATTCTCTCTTCCAGTACAATATAGTACACATATCCAGTCTATTTACAATGGAGCCTCCTCAAGCCTTATAAAGGCGTAATCACATACAATACCATGGGACAATACCATGGGCTACAACAAACCATGTGCCCAAACCATGTGCTAGACCTAACCACCTTGGAATCGATCTCAATTCAAGGTTAACCCAAACAGAGAAGATGAAGACCCTGGACATTTGTTTAAAGCACTCATTGCTTTTCCCTAGGTTGCGATGGAGTTTTGTATATCTAGCATGGATCCACAGTTGTATGGTCGTGGCTATGCTCAAATTTACGTCTATATGACATAGATATACAATGTATGTCTTGTAGCTATGTCCAATTTTGAGTCCTTTATCACATGGATCTACGTTGTATTCTAGTAGCCATGCTTGTTTATTCCTCTCATGGATCTGCCTTGTATTGGTCTACAGCCATGAGTTTGGTTACTTGTGTCTATGAGTCAAAATACTGATGTATTACAAATGCCCACTTGATGACATGCTCCGATCGAGCTGACATTTTCACCTTGTGGCAATGAATTGTTCTCTCAAAGCTCTCCTTTATCGTATCCCTTTAAGACTCATGCTTTGGGGGGCATCATGTTATACCAAAATCCTGTCACCATCATGTGATAAGAAATTTGACATACCTACTTTCCCTAAATCCCAGCTTTTGGAGTGGAAACCAATACTAAATGACAATCTTTCATACACATTCCTAGCACTGCACTTACCTTGTTATCCAAGAGTGGTACCTTGTTCGCACCACCTATCCCTTGTTATCCACAAGTAGTGCCAACTCCTATGGCCCTTATCCCATAAGCGTTTCTTACCAGAACCGCTCTGTCACTGAAGGAGAAAGGCAGTACCCTGGGTAAAAAGGGAAAAAGAGAAGTTTCTCAAGGCTTCTAGATGATAAGCCTCATGTCCTCCCTTATCCCTACCATTGTGGGTCTGTTGAGCTCGAGATCCCCCATCCTAGGATCTTGGAGGCCACCTCACCCACAAATCTCTCAACCATCTCTATCCATTTAGCCTTATAAATACAAGCTTATGGCCATGGTTGAGGGGGAAAACTCTTAAGGTATTGTTATGTTGTTGGATTGATCACTTGGTCCATATCATTGGAGAGCATAGAGAGAGCTAGAGTCGGAGATTATGGATATGAGAATGCTTGGTTTCATGGAGATGCATGTCAACACTAGGGCTTGGTTGTAAACTTCTTCATATTTTTATGTTAATGCAAGTTGATTTCTGTCCCACATATATTGTTGATGTTTGATTTCACATGTATGTTGTTAAATTCCTTAGTCACTAACATAGATTAGTAGATTATATTTTGGCTACTTTGATCTGTTTCATGTTGAGCTTATTGTAGGTACATAGGGTGACTATCAAAGCATTGCATTCCAAGTATCTACGATGTCTAGGGAGAGTCTTCAACCTCTATCGTCTATTTTTTCTGGATATGAACCATTCAGACCAGTGGAACACCTTATTGTCCGCAGGAGGTGAAATATTCCAGCTAACACCTGCCAGCTAGGCACCGGTTTGCATCAATGGGGATGCACAGGGTGTAAGACATTCGTTTAGACTTATTTCCACACACATTCATGTCGTAAGGGGACTATCACGAGAGTGGGGGATCCGTGAAGATAACCCCTAGGTATTATGATGTATGGGAAGTAAGCGCTTGAGCATTGGTAAGCACTTGGAGGAGGTGCTAGGCCCTTAACCCAAGAGATGTCATTAAGCAACCAAGGAGGTGTTGGGCATTGAAGCGACGCTAACTAGATCTCGGTTGAGATTTTTTACGTAGATAAGTATTTGATTGCTTGGAAAATCCTTATTGATTTTTTTGATTATTCATATGCATATGATGCAGTCTGTATTTTCGAAAAATATTGTTAAAGATTGCATCTTATCAAAACGAATCTGACCAATGAGTTGATTCATTTTCCTATCTAAAAAGGAATTCCCTAATCTTGGAAAGTATTGGAGTAGGTGCTAGACTCTTAAGCCAGAGTTTCCATTAAGCACCCAAAGAGGTGTTAGGCTCTAGAGAAGAGCTACCCAATATCGATCGAGAGATGTTACACAGATAATGCCGGAGCATTGGTAATCACTAAGAGGAATTTTTGTGCCTTAAGTAGAGCTTCCATTAAGCACCCAGAGAGGTGTTGGGCTCTAACGCAGGGCTACAAGATCTCGGTTGAGCTATGTTATATAGATAAGTATTTGGTTTACTTATCAAGCTGTTGTTGTTGTTGATTCCTGTAAATATACATGAGCATATGATGCAACCATGGCTTTGAAAATCTTATTATAGATTGCACCTTGAATGAATGAATCTGACATGTGAATTAATTGTTGTGGTGCCCAGAAAGGAGGAGCTGAGCTTGGTGGGATCCTAGAAGGAGTTTTAGGCTCTGAAGAAGAGTTGTCTGATCTCGACTGAAAGATATTTTTGGGTGATCTGAGGATTACAGAAATTTGTCTACCCTTTAATGCACATCCAAGTGTGAGGGGGGCAGGTTCGTGAGTGCCATGGTTGTATTAAGCCCAATCAGACACCTTTGGAACCAAAAGAAGATACTTATGCAAGATAAGTATTTGGTTCACTTGGAAACTTCTTACTAGTTTTATGTCGATATACATGTGCATGTGATTCATCCACGATTTTTGAAAAACCTTGTAAATCTGACATGGAATTGAGTCATTGCTCAAGGATTGGGCATAGGTATTGTTGGATTTCCAAAGACATTGGATATGTTCCAAGCTGTAGAGAAGGATTCTCTAGGACTGGTAAAAGATTCAGTGGTTTGTATTGATGCATGTAATCAAGGACTTGGAGGAGTCCGTACAAGACAACTGCATAGTGGGACCAAGGAGGAGTTCTGGATCGTACCATTCGACAAGTGAAAATCCAGAATGAGCACCACGATCCCAATGAGGCTACATGGAACCTAGAGGATGCCATACGATTGGCACATCAATTTTTGTTTAATTTTGCAAAGCACTAAGGTAGCTCTAGGGTAGCATATTTGTTCAGTTTTGATGAGCTCTGAGGACGGAGTTGTTGAATGGGGAGGGGAATGTAACACCCCGGTTTTGAACCCATTTGCATTAAATATATATGATGTAAATATTGCAATTAATCATGGTGTGGAGCTAAAGGAAAAATCCCCACCATTGATTCATCGTTTTATGTTTCAGTGATTAAAATCAATGTTGATGGTATTTTATGCTAACCGGCATATTGTAATTTTGGACATCATGTAAATATGCAATTTAATTAAATACCCACAACTAGCTATGTTAATGCAACATTAAAAGAGATGGGGGCATGATTTCATAAGGATAAGGGCGGGGGGGGGGGGGGGATATTTAACCTTTGGAGACAATGGGGAAAATCCAAATGTCAATAAAAGGACCCATCAAGCTGTCAACCACCTTTCTTGTCTTGTTCAACCAATCATTTAATTCTGCCAGATAATTGGTTGGGTTAGTTATTGCATGAGAATGGGCAAGGTATGGAAGTCAAAAATTTGAATTTGGGGAAGAACCCTGTAGCAAGAATTTCTCCTCACTACAGGGGTAAAAATGGCTCCCTTGTGCCTATAGGGAACAAGGGTAGGTTTCTACCCTTAGAAAACAGTAAAAAATGAAAGTAAAAATGACTGAAATGGAGCTGCAAATTGAAACTAAACTAAGCTACACTAGAACAAGTAAATGGCAGCTTAAATAAACTATATCTAAGCTAATAACAAAAATAAAGAAGAGATGGAGTATTGTTGAACCCCTCTGCACACAATGGGTTAGGGTTCTGCCTCCAAAACCTACAAAAGAAACCTATACTATCATGGGGAAAACCTGCAAACAATTGTTAATGGAAAAAGACTGCAAATGACAATATGAGTTATAAAATAAAACAAACAAATAAACATGCATAAAAAAATCTATACCTCACTTGGGTGGAAATGGGCCACCATGCCCTAGCTCATGGGAGCACCTCTCTCTTGGTTGGGGAGCAATGGCTTGAAAAAATGGAGATGGAGGAGAGCTAGAGTGGGTGGTTTGAGAGCAAGAGGTCTCAAAGCATCCATGGGAAACATAACAATATGCAAATGAGGAGTGTCTTGAGAGTGACCCCCCACCCTCCTTATATAGTTTTTCCAAGGGGTTTTAGGGTTTTAAGCCGATGCTCATGGATTTAGCCCCTTTCGCCCTAACTTTAGCCCCGTTCATGGTTTTAGCCCCTTTTTGAGGGATTTAGCTCCTGGGGGTCTATTTTGGGATCTTTTTTGGGGTTTTTAGCCCTTTTCTTCATCCTTGGGCTCTTTTGGAGGTGTGGGGGTCAAATGGAAGGTCATGGAAGGTCTTATGGAGTGAAATGAGTGCTATGGGATGGTGTCCTTGGATGGTGTAGACCATTGAGAGCTACGTGGGGAATTTTTATATTAACAGATTGCCCCCTAATGTGTGAGGGTAGGAGCTTAATGTATGGCCAACGAACATCATAGGATTTACTATCAAGAGGTGGTGCTTCCAGGGCTGGGGCATGGTGGCTTCTGGTTTTATATTAATTTGGTTCCCATCAATGGGTGAGATACAATAAATGTGTGACATGTATATGGATGAGGCAGGAATTCCCATGCTTGTGACCATGACAAAAGAATCATTTGATCTATGCTTTAAAATACAAGAGCCGATCATATACAACTAATGTTACAATGTTGGTTGCCTCTCATGTGAGGCTGAATACAATACCGATCTGATACATTGGACCCATGGCATTGTCATGGAATGCTATATCTTCATGACTGATGGTCTACTGGATCTGGAATGATACATAGCTGTGTGGACTCGCTGATTGAGAGTGAGAGTCTCTTGTGGTACAAGTATGCTACATCCATCATAAAGATATATCGAAGCACTACTAGGGCTTCTAAACACTGTCTCCAACGCAAACCAGAAATCACAAGGGACATAACCTGTTTAGGTGCCGCAAGTGGACTCACCAATGTGCTAGAGTCAGGTGACATCCGAGGTCTTCGACCAAGTACTGTGTGGAACAAACCTAGTACGAATCTCAATAGTGCGATGATGGAGTTGAAGTCGAGCACGTGAGAAACAACCATCCCAAGAGGCACTAAGAATCCTCTCAAGTGGTCCAAGGAACTCATCAATGATGTCAATGAAACCAAGGTATAGAGACCTTTGGGTCTATCCTCTAGAATATATGTGTTGGCATTGATAGAGGGAGACCTACCCCTAGTCAAGGCAATGATGTTTCCTTTACTAGGAGTGCGAGGGATAGCCAAAAGATGTGAAGCAATCTGGGGACTGACTCACTAAATTGGGGGGGAGGGGAGGGAAAGAAAAAATTGAATAGGGGCAGGGGGGGAGTGGGAGACTCAAACTTCCTTTTCTCAGAGTATGACAACATGGCTTGACCAGGCAGCAAATGAAACTTACTTAAAGGAATAGGATCATGGCTGTAATATCGGGAATGTCGGTGCAGATGGGAAATACTTGGAGGAGGTGGACACTTTTGATACTGATGGGATCCAAGGAAGACACATTGCAGAGTAATCTGAACAAAGGCAACCCAATGTGGGGATGCTGCCAAACTGTTTTCTGTGGGGTGGTGTTTAGGGACACCGTTTTGGTACGATCTCATGGATTTTTGGTGAGCCCAAGAAGGTAAGTGCTCGATGGTGCTTTCAATCTTAGAGAGTCTGAAAGCACGAAGCAGACTCCGGTGGGGCTCTTTTTCATTGGTAGTCTCCTGTGCCCAAAAAAGGATAAAAGTATACATAGGAGAGCTTGCTCATCCTAGAGGGAATGAGAGACTTCTTTACCATTGGTAGTCCAATCAGGCCAGAAAAGGTTAAACCTATACTGACTAGACAGTCATTCAAATACTTTTATGAGCATGAACGAAACCAAGTTTGCTCAGCTATATTTTCTTGGTGAAACGGCTAGAAAAGATCTTAACAACAACTGGTGGTGAGATTTTTTGTCAAGTGCGGCCCCTCTGCTTGAGAAAGCACAAAAGTATGCAGAGGGGAATGGTCTTGGCTTGAGTGTGCCAAGGAGGTCCTTTTCATGAGGTGGTCTACATGGTCCACAAAAGGAGGTAAACGAAACAATGTAGATGTCATTTCCTATACTTTAGCGAGCGGGAAAGGAAGCAGCTGCGCTCGATGATCTTTTCATTGTTTTAAGGAGTTAGAAAAGAGCTTAAACGAAACTCCAATGTGGTCAATCGACTGTGGTGGCATAGGCGGTGCCCCCATCTCGGGATGGTGGATAGAGGTCCATAGGTCATCCGCGCAGTATGAACAGAGCAGAAGGATCTCAAACATACCAATACATGCATGGGATATATCAAAGCAGAGGCCTACGAGACGGTGTGGCAGAGGCATGCAAACCGAGGTGGCTCTCGGACAAAGGTCAAGAGAGCATGTGTGTGTGTTAATGTGGATGGACTTGACCACATGTGATGTAAGTACAAGTTCGGAGGCATTTATATGGCAAATATGTGGAAGAAAAGAAAACATTTTGTGGACAGTGTTCCAAAGGTCTGTGTAAGGTGCAGTGAAAAGAAAAGACAATCTATGTGTTAAAAATACAAAATAAAAGCTAACATTAGATTCCTAAATGGGCAGCGGCCCGAGAACAGTTCTATGTCAAATATATGCAAGAAAAACAAAAGGTTTTTGTGGACGATGGTCCAAATATGTCCGCATAAGGTGTGGTGAAAAAGACAATTATAACTATAAAAAGTAAACTATGATACAATCCTTAACAGGCAGTGGCCCGATCGCTCGCATGAGTTGCAATCGGGTAATATGATACGAGTACCAGTCTGTAGACACTGGCATCGTTATGTCATGGCTCTTGAATCGAGGTGACTTGTGGGAAATGGTCCCAAAATTGACTGTTTAAACATGAGACGATGGTCTCATAACTAGATATAAATTTGATCCTGGAGGTGTGAGAGGTGTCTCGAACCGGTTCCGGGTGACTTTGAATTAGCAGCTGATGGTGCTACCCCTGACTTATGGTAAAGAATGTTGAAAAACAAGAAAGGGAGACAACTATGCTATAACAAACTCATAGTGGTGGTATTAGGCATAGGATCTCTTGAGGTGAAGGCCATTGCATGACTTCTTCAAGAGTCGGCCATTTGAGCCAACGAAAAGGTATGCCCCCTTAACGAGACAAAGGTCGTTGGGTAAGGCAGGATGACGGAATCTGGTCTTTTATGGGAAGAACCAATTCCACACTATGGTTTAAAGGGAATGGGGTAAGACTGAAGGCGGTATTGCATATATCTCTGTCATCACATAAGTGGCGCCAGAGTAGATCAGGTGGATCTTCCACGACTGACGAGACAGAAGGGCGACTGGTGCTAGAGACCATGTAAATGGTATTGGTTGTGGTTTTGGTGGCCTTTCCCCTATTCTCTGTTGGAGGAAGAGGGGCAGGCCTGGAGACAGGAGGAGTCTTTGATTGACCTGGAGGTAGGTGCAACATCATCTCAATTGGATGGACATGAGTTAACACATCCTAGGGCCTTAGAGGTAGGGTAGGTGGTTCAAGGTACCACAAAGGATCTCCTAGTGTGAAATCCTGTAGATGGAGGGTTTCCAAGGTACACTTACTCACGATCCTGGATGGTAGGAAAAATGAAAGGAAAAGAAAAAAGAAAAAGGATCATGTTGATCGAGAATGAACCCCATTGTTTCCCTGGTAACTGAAGGTGAGGTTGCAACTGATTTTGTGGCTACAACTGAGGTTGCAACTGTGGCTGGGGAAGCAACGAAGGATATAGGTCTGATGGACCATCGATGATGGTGGAGACAAGAGGGTCTGCAGAACTGGACATTATGTAGATGGACACGGTGTCTAACGAAGGAGGTGTTAGGTGAACTTCTTCGATCAAGGTGATCTTAGACTCAAGGGAATGGTGACGGAGGTCAGCAAGAGCCATTCAAAATTCAGGGAGGTCTTGGAAATGGTGGGAGTAATGTCCATACAAGCCGCAAAGGGCGCAAGAATGGTTCATCCTTAATGCCTTGTTCTTTACTACCAACGTAGTTGGGAGTTCAACCACGGGGATGTTTTCATTCATATCCATGGCATCCAGATGCACACGAACCACTGGGATTTTAGGGCAATCCTAAGTTGGGTGGCCCTATTGTTCGCAGATGGCACAAGGTGGTACTGGTTGTGGTTCTGCGTTGGATTTGGCGTTTCTTCCCCTCGCCCATTTGGGTTCGGGTGGTGCAGATGTTGGTGCAGCGGTTGGCCTATGCAGACTGGGTGGGGGGTGAGACTCAACTGCAATGGGTTGCATCAAAGTTAACACAACCTGGGGCACTAGTGGTTGAGCTGGTGGGTCTAGATACCACACTGAGATCCCCAATGTAAAGTTGGGTAGGATTAAAGTGGCCATAACTGGCTTGCTCATGACACCAGGTGGGGGAAAGAGGAAGGGAATTGTATGGACCGCAGATGAGCCCACATAACTCCCAGTTGGTTGCATGTGGGGGTGAGGTTATGGTTGCGGCTATGAAAAATGCTACTGCTATGGGTAATGTTGTAGCTACTACTAGCGTTGTGGATGTAGGTGATGTTGTGGTTGTGGTTGGGACAGTGGCTACGGTTGTTGTTTGGGTGCAGTGATGCTTGATGAGACCATGCACAAGTCCACAGTTTGCTTTTGTGTCGGTGGTGGCGACACCAATGGGAAAGGAGCTATCATGGTAGGATTTCCAAACAACCTGGAGCCTACATTCAATGATGGGGAGGCTAGTGTATTTTCAACGACAGTGTTGGTTGTAGGGATGACGTTAGCATGTGCGGTCGGCCATTGCGGCTCAGTGGTGGTGATGGTAGGGATAACTTTGGTCAGAGCTGTTAACCCTTGTGGATCATGGTAGGTGAGCTGGTCAACTGTCACAATCTTCCCTTCATGGGGGAACATCATGAGGAGGAAGATAGTTGACATGACTGCTTGCATGGCATACATGTAACTCCTCCCAAGGAGGAGGTTGTAATCCAGTTGAGCATTGATGACCTCAATGTCAATCATGACTGTCTTCCCGGCTAATGTGATGGGGACATAAGGGAGGATTCCTTGGGCTTTAGTGGGGTGTCCATCATAAGCCCACAGAGTCGTGGAAGATGGTTGCAAAATAGGTGATCCAAGCTTCTGCCAAACCAAGGTAGACATGATGCACGTGGATGCCCCTTCATCCACTATGCATCAATGCACAACCAAGTTCCGGAGGGACACCGAGATTTGGAAGGCAATAGTGGAGGGCATGCACAGCTCTCCATTTTCTATGTCAAAGGTGATCAGCTTGGAATCAGAGGGGTCTACTACCCCTAGAGTAGCTAGTAAGGCTTTCTGCTATGTTGGGCATGTTTTAAGTACCTCAAGAGCAGACATGGTGTTTGGAATTTGGGCCAAATCATCCACAACGCTATAGCTAATTGTAGCTCTAGCTGTGGCATTATTGGTGATTATGCATATGGGGGGGGCACGGGAATGAGGGTATTTGGAGAGGTAGGTTGGTTGTCTTAGATGTAGATGCTGCTATTGAGTTAACAGGTTTGGTAGTGGTACCGTACTAGTTTTGTCTAGTTTGTAAGTTGACCTCTTCAATGGTCATGGTCATCAGGTGGTGGACACCTATTTCGGTCATGGGTGGTGCCCTCAGAGCATTGGGAGTGGCCTCGGGAGGAGTAGCAGTTGCCACCAATCCTTGGACTGGTAGTGGATTTTGAAGCACCATGGGAGGAGGTCCTTGTGGTGTCGGTTTGGGTTGTGCTTGGTTTGTGGCGTTGGTAGCCTATTGGGCCTCATTTTGAATGGCCTACTTGGCATGACCCATGAGGGGGCACTCGAATGTATAGTGCCCATAGACATCATAGAGTATACATGGTTGGTTTTTGCACAATGGAGCATTGCGTTTTGGTGTATTTTGCCGTGGGGGGTTTTGGGTTGGCCGATTGGTCGTGACATTATTGGGAGGGTTTGGTTGCTGACCTCCTCCCTACAGTTGGTTGTCGCCTTGATTACGAGACCGGTTATTTCTAGCTTGCCCTTGTTGATTGTTGGGGGCAGGCTAGTTGGGATGGTTTTGTTGTGCAAACACCTGTCCCAATGGAGTGGGTGGAGCGGGGGTGAGGGATTGGACCTGTTGCACTGGTGGTGCATAGTAGATTTGTGGGGGTCGTGATGCCACAAATGTGGGCATTTGCCCCACATACTACTGTGCTGGCCAAGCCATAGCTTGAGCCTACTGCGGTGGCGCAGGTTGTGCATAGGAGGTGGTTGATCCAAATTGAGACATCATTCTAGCATAGTCCGGACCTTGGTTTTGGTAAGCAACATTAGCGATGATGCTTGGTTGTGGTGCCATGGTAGGTGGTGTCGGTCAGGGTGGTGATTGTTGGGAGACTGACCCTATGATTCCATCCACTGCATGGGATTCCCACGGTGCGTCACAGTAAGAGGTACTTGGACGGGGAGCATCTGGGATGATGGTATACAAGTATCCCGACTGGGCATAGATGAGGTCAAATTGTTGGGCCTTCAGTATGGCCTCTTCTTCAGATTAGGGACGTTCAGATGCGACGTCCTTTTGCGATGGGAAGGAGCAAAGTCTTGAGGAACCAATCTAAGAAGAACCTATCCTCAAGTTGGATCTTACATAAGCTACGGTGCCACTACCACTCATGGATATGGTTAGTGATGTGGGTGGCAGTGTTTTGGTGATAGGATAATAGGATCTCCACCCCTTCATCATATCTGACGGGGAGTTGGAAATACTGCAAGAACATGAAGGCTAGGGAGTTGAAGTCGGGGTACTTGGCTTGTGGCAGCTCAATGTACCATTTGGCTGCGGCAGCTATGAGGGTGCGTTGGAACAGCCTCAGCCTGATGGAGTCTTCTATGATGCTATTTGATGAGCACCATAGATGGAAGGTCATTATATGATTTTGGGGACATTCCTTGTCTTTTCCTTCAAACTTTGGGATCTCTGAAGGCAGCTTAGTTGGCATGGGTGGTCAACAAGCTTGGTGATGGATGGGTTCATTTGTCAATCTAGATAGGTTAGGCAAGTTTAAACGAGCCATGAATAGCATATTCGACCCTAAGTTGATGTGGGATGGGGCTATGATGGGAGTGTGGTTTGCAGGTGCATAATGCATCTACATGGCTGGGAGTACCTATGGTGGTACCATGGCATATGGGCCACTACCCCCAAGTGTCGTGGGAGGGGTGGTATGGGGGGTGGTCGCATTGCCCCTTTGCATGGTGGTAGGGGCAATACGGGTGGTTGGTGCACTGCCCCCCTGTGTGGCAGGTGGGACAATGTGTGTGGAGAGTCCACTACCCCCATGTGTGGCCACTAGACTAGCTTGGCTGGTCACTATGGGTGGTGGAAATTGGCTAATGACAGTCTACATGACCGTGCTTAGACCGCTTGCCACATTGTGGGTGACTGGTTGTGATGTGCACGTGGGTCCACTTGCTAAGGTTAGACCGAAAAATGGATCTGGGTTTGCAGTAGCCATGGGGCTAGATGGTGCAGTGTGGAGGTCTGGCTCAAACTGATATGGATCTGAATCTGAATCAGAGGCTGTATGGCCCTCTGATGGTGTGGAAGATCACTGAGAACAGCTATGACGGTGCCGACTGAGTGTTCCAAATGGTGGTGGTTCGCCTCTTAGGCGTGAGGAAGAGCGTGGAGGATCAATTCTGTTTTCCTGTGTGAATGAAACTGGTGGGTATGAAATTTGGACCCCAGTTTCAATGGCTTCCTATTGGCTGAAGGTGGTCTCTCGACCACCAAGACTGCTAGAAGATAGTGCTTGGCTTTTTCCTCATGGGTAACTCTACTCAATTAGAAGGGGTTGTTGCCCATTTCGCTTGGCAATTCCTCTCAGTGGCTAGCTACTTTGGGGTTCCTGTGGTACTCCTCACAATGAGTTTCTGGGAAAATCCCAAGTACTTCCCATAGTTGGGCAGTCAGGGACTTATGTCCTCAAATATTGCAGAGTTGATTGAACTTAGTGTAAATTTGGTAACTTTTAAGGCTCACTCAACGTCATGAACTGAGTTTGGTTAATTATGTGGTATGGTGTGTTGGTTTGCTTGCTTGTTCTAGTATTTGGTTTTCAATATGGTTTATGAATTCATGGTAGAGTTGACATTGTGGTTTTGAATGCAAATGTAAGCAAAAACTTGTAAGCAAATGTTGTGATTAACCCTGAATTTTTGGCCTAACTAAGTGTCTACCTCTCAGTGGTACTCTTCTTCAACCAAGAGAAGGTGCTGGGCTCTCAACACAATGGGACTAAGCCCATCAATATATCCTTAGGTCACCTCCCAAGTGCTAGGTTGGTCAAGCAGGGAGGATGCTTAGTGCCGTGAGAAGCGCTCCTTCTCTACCCCCTATACCTTCCAGGTCACCTCGTTTTAATGGTTTAGGAAAAATTCCATGGAGTGCCTAGATCTATACGAGCTATACCATTGTCGTATCACATAATACCCCAGAGGGTGATGACTGGGTAGAGGAGGAAGGGGGCAGCAATATGGTAGGCCAACAACATGAGAAATACTTCGCTCTTAAGTTTTAGGAAGTAAACCCAAGTGCATCTTGAGTAGTCATCAATGAAAGTTAAGAAATATTTGAAACCAGAAAATGATGCAGATGGAAGAGGACCACACAAGTCACTATGCACAAGCTCCACAAGGAACCGAGGCGTGCCAAGAGGCACGTTTGTCAAAACTTTCCCAATGATGTTTTTCGAGTACACAACCGAAACAAACACCATCCTTGCAAGATACCATCAGAATACTAGTCACCATATTGTCTTTACATAGTTGTTGCAATGAGCAATAATTTAAGTGACCAAATTGCTCATGCCAAAGTTTGCTCAAGTTATCACTATGAGCAACAAAAACTGAAGGAAAAGGTGATGACACAAAGTTGTTAAATTTGTACAACCTGGTAATATCATCAACAGTTCTAGTAGCAAGGACATTTTGAGGATTTTTAAAATCCTTAATTACAAGTTGGTGAGGTGTAAACGTCATAGTTTTACCTTCACCTAAATGAGTAATTTGATATACTGATAACAAATTGCAGGAAATTTTTGGAACACATAGTACATCATTGAAATGACCATTTTCTACTGGAACTATTCCAGATCATACACCACTTAGAGATCTATTATCACCAACAAATATTTGTTTGGTGTTACATTCATGCATAGTAGAAAATATGGCTTGATCCTTAGCCATATGATAAGATTCTCCAGAATCAATGAGCCATTCATTTGAAGTAGAAGAAGAAGATGCAGTATAAGAGTAACCAAAAGCACAAAGTGCATGTCCATGAGAGCTAGATTCTAAAGACAAATCTATGTTGATGTGGTGCTTCTTCATTGCTGCTTCCAAGGCTGCCATCTTCTTGAAACACTTAGATTCATCATGATTATATTTCCCACAAAAATTGCAATGAAACTTAGTCTTCTTTCGTTTTTGCTTGGATCCTTTGTCATTTTTTAAAGAAGGAGCTGACTGAGAGGGTTTGGGACCCTTTTTGTTTGGCTTATTATTGCGAAAATTCTATTTCTTGGGAGGCTTGGACTTTTTTTTTTGTTGGGACAATAAGGCTTTCCCAGATGTATCTGCATTATTAATTATTCCAAGATGAATGATCTTATCTTGCTCTCTAATTAAGGAATCACAAAAGGATTCAAGACTAGGCTCTTGATAGCTAGCTGCAGTCAAGGATTCTTTCATGGAGTAGAATGTAGATACAAAAATAGAATATACAGGTCCAAGTTTGAAAAGAATATGATAAATACATTGTTTGTCTTCTTTCTTAATATTGCATTTTACACATAAGAGTCTAAGAGATTTATACTTAGATAAATAGTCTTGAATGCATGAAAAATCATTTGGATTCAAGGAAAGCAACTCATTCTCAAGTTGATAACCCCGAATTTCATTGTGTTTAACAAACACAGATTCTAACTTTTTCCAAGCTTTATCAAGTTCATCAATGCCAGATATGTGGAATCACAAATCAGTAGAGATTGACATCCCAATCAATATATGAGCTTCATCACATCTATTTGCCCATTTAATTTGTTTATCATCATCAGTGGGTTCTGTTTCTTTTCCTGAGGTTATTCTGAAAAGTCTCCTACTTCGTAGAACATCCTCCATACGAGATTTCCATGAGAAATAGTTAGAACTTGTAAGTATAATATCACAAGGGGCGGCCATACTGTAAAATAATGGCTGAAAAAAATAGAGAGTAACTATCTGGTTGCAAAGAGCTCAAAAAAAATATGCGGTTTTAAAAAAAACGGTACTGAAAACTGATTCTGGATGACAAAGTTATGCTTGATCAAAGAAAATGTTGAAGATGTCTCCAATAGTGACGTGGCGGATATTAACTTGACCAACTAAAAAAAAAAAACCCTCTTCCCAAGATCAACCTTTGACAATCACTTTACAATAAAGTTGCTTTGAAGTGAATCACTTTTGTAGAATAAGTGAGGTTCACTTTTAAAATAATGTTACTTTTAAATAGTGCGGCAATAAATTAAAAGACTTAAGTGACTCAGTTTTTAATTTATTTTATTTATGTGAGATACACCTCTACAATAAAGTAACTTAAAAATAGAAATTGCATGCACTAAAAAGTAGCTTAATAAGACTTGAACTCAAGACCTATTAAGGAATAAAGCAACTTTGGACCAAGTGAGCTAAGTTTAAAAAGTATGTAAAAGTATGGAAAGAGGAAGGGTTTTTTTTTAACTCTTCTCTCTCATTCTCGGTGCTTGCTTTCTTTTCTTGCAAATCATAAAAAAAAATGAAACACAAAAACAAAAAAACTTTTTTCCACATAATGGAGTTAAATCTTGGTTAGCTTACCCAGAAATTCTATGTTTTCAAGTTTTCTCACTGTTTCTGATTTGTCGTGGTCACACAAGGTGCACGACAAAGAGCATACATAGCTGAGAAGACAAGAAAAAAAACTTTCCCTCGCTGTTTCTGATTCACCGCGATTGCGTAAGGTGCACGGCAAAGAGCATAAACAGCCAAGGAAGGCAACAATCCGAGACTAAAACAAAAAAAGATCTAATAATAAAAATGAAAAAATATGAGAGATTTAAAAATAAATAAAAAATCTGTCACTGTAACATTATACCTTCAAATTTGTCGAAATGGGTGTTTCTGGAACAACTGTAAATGGTTTTCAGTGAAACAAAAACTATTTCCTAATGGAAACGGTACTTCGGACACAATGGAACAGCTCTCACAATCCAAAAATGCATGGAAAATCTAGAACTAGAAACCCTTTCAAAGTTTCGGCAACACCAGTTCCAGATCTAGATCAAAACTAAAAGCGCATCTTCATAAAAGCTCTGATACCAGGTTTGGGTACACAGGGTACTCCCAAAAGACCTAACACCTTGAGCAACTGCTTCACACAAATAGATCACAGATCAGCACACTGATGTTTGTCATGTGGTTAAAACCCTCAAGAGGGAAATAGTCCATGGCCCCAGCCAAATAGCTACTTAGAGCAATTTATTATGCAAAAGAAAAAAAGTTACATGAGCTTCTCATAATCGATCAACTAGCCAAGGACGCTCTATGCTCTTTAAATAGATATCATAGACCAATCGGGTGTTAAGCCATGGATCAATGGTAGGTATGATCTAAGAGAAGTTGAATTGTCAGATCACTCTATGTCTAGAACATATCGTGACCGTCGAATTAGAATATTTACAAATACATATTAATGCATACTAAAGAAACACATTTTTACCTAACGGATATATTACACAAGTTGATCTTAACTAACTCATAAGTCTCTAAATATGCTAACACAATGCCCCTTCCACATTTATGTCTCTAATGAATGGAATCGTCAATAATTTTTTGGATCAATTCATGTTAATTTTCATTAACGATGTCTTGATCTATTCAATGACAGAAGAAGAACATGAACACCATTTTAGAATCGTACTACAAACCCTAAGAGACCACCAATTGTATGCTAAGTTCTAGAAGTGTGAATTCTTCAAGAAAGAAATTCAATACTTAGGACATGTCATCTCTGAAAAAGGGATTGCGGTAGATCTGCAGAAGCTAAAATCAATTCTGGAATGGCTTTTTTCTAAGGATATCGCAAACATTCGATCCTTCATGGGACTCACTGGGTACAACCAACGGTTCATCCAAGGGATCTCAAAGATATCCTAACCTATTATGTCCTTACATAAAAAAGGGGTAAAGTTTGTATGGTCTGTAAAGTGGGAGGAGAGCTTCAAAAATTTAAAAAGACTATTAACCATGGTCCAGATCCTGAAGGTGGATGATTTCTATAAATACTACATAGTATGTACTGAAGCTAGTAAGGAGGGATTGGGGGGAGTACTATCTCAAGAAGAGCATTTAGTATGTCACGGATCTCGCAAGCTGAAGGACCATGAATGAAATTATGTAGTACATGATCTAGAATTGGAAGCAGTAGTACATGCCTTAAAAATGTGGAGTCACTACCTGTTAGGGAAAAAGTTCCTTTTATTAACAGATAACACCTACGTAAAGCTTATGTTTACTCAACCTGGACTCAGTGCCAGGAAAGCATGATGGATGGCCTTCTTAAGCAAATTTGACTTTGAAGAGAAGCATATCAAAGGTAAGGAAAATAAAATGGTTGATGCAGTTAGTCGAAGAACTCACGAAGTATATGGTATCACTTTGAGTAAAACAAAAGATGATCTATTGAGTAGAAAAAAAATAGCTAGCATCAATGATGCTGAATATGGAAATGTATTGAACAAATTGCTGAAAGAAGAGGTAAATTTGAATGGGACAGAATTCAAAGTAGACCAGAAAAGATTAATTTGGTTTAAAAGGAGAATATACATGCCTAATGTTGCACATTTAAAGCTATTTATTTTGAATGAAATTCACAAACCCCCTTACGCAGGACACCCTGGTTACCAAAAGATGATAACAAACCTCAAGAAACAATTCTTTTGGCCTAGATTGAAGGCAGATCTAGTTGATTACCTGTCTAAATGCTTGGAATGTCAACAGGTGAAGGTTGAACATCAACATCCAACAAGTTTGTTACAACCCTTACCAATTCCTGAATGGAAATGGGAGGTAATATCTTTGGATTTCGTCACAGGTTTTCCTTTGACTCAGAAATAATATGATTTAATTATGGTGGTAGTTGATAAATTAAGAAAGTCTACTCATTTCTTAACTGTGAAATAAACTTATAAGGCTGTCAATGTTGTAGAAATATTCTTGAAGGAGATATTTCGACTTCATGGAGTGCTAAAGATGGTAATTTTTGACTGAAATGTCAAGTTTACATCCAAATTTTGGAATTCATTGTTTGCATGGTTGGAAACCAAGATAAACTTCAATAGAATATATCACCTTGAAACAGATGGGAAAATAGAATGAACCAACCAATTCATTGAGTACATGCTAAGGATGTATGTCATGGAGAGACCCACTAAGTGGGAAGACTATCTGCACCTAGCAGAATTTGCATACAATAATGGCTACCGGGCCTCTGCCAAGATGAGTTCATTTGAAATATTGTATGGAAGGAAGTGTACTACCCCTATTAGTTGGGATAGACTTGTGGACTATTTAATGATAGAACCTGAAATGTTGCAAGACATGGAAAAAATGGTTTGGGAAGTGCAGAAGAACCTGAAGGTGGTGTAGGATCTCCAAAAGAGTTATGTTGATTTGAAAAGAAAGTATAAAGAATTTTTAGTCAAAGACCATGTTTACATCTGAGTCAAGCCCAAAAAGATCTCCCTAAAACTAGGAACACTACTACATAGAGGGTGTTATTAAGACAATATTTGTGTAAATTGTCTCAACTTAAGACGAAAAAAATTTGTGTATTGTGTTAAGTATTTTCTTTAAGCGGGTGTCTTAAACTATTGTCTTAAATTGTTGTCTTAAACTATTGTCTTAAATTTAAGACACCCTCTTAAAGACAATACTTAAGACAATACATAAAAAAAAAATGTGTTAAGTTGAGACAATTTACTTAAATATTGTCTCAAATATTGTCTTAATAACTCCATCTATGTAATAGTGTTAAAATATCAAGGTGTGGTGGAATCGAACCACTATCTTCCTACTTTTAAAGCAAGCACTCGTCCATTGAGCTAGCACCCTTTATAGAAAGAAAAAAAAAAGAACAATAATTGTGAAAATCCTAAGAGAGACATTAATTAAAAAAAAAAAATTACTTAATCCATGTTGTAAATATAGCTATTCAAATGCATTTACAAATAATGTTGTTTATTGTACAGAAGAAAAGTATTTTTTTTTTAAGTTATGACATTAGCAATTGTCATAGCAAGTGCAAGCAAGAATTATGACATGTAAGATCAATTCAAAATGAGCATGTAAAATATGTTCATACAGTTCATGTATATGAGTATGCTATACATGAACTAGGATGCAGTATGAATTCCTCATCACTGTGTTGATTTTCCCTCCCATTAGAAATACAATGGAAGAAAATTAACAAGGATACCGAAATAGTAAGCTAATCTATCGCAATAAGCTAATCTATTTATGATGAAAGAAACCCACACTCTCTCTTTAGAAGCAGAGCAAATCGAACAATCAAAGGAAAGAAAAGCTACTGCATGCCTCATTTAGAAAGAATGGTCAAATATACCAACATGCTCAAAGTTGAAATGTAAAGCCTACATAAATTCTAATCAAGGAAAAAATAAAGTAGAATATATAATTCTACAATAATTTTAAAATATAAGATCTTCTTCCTCTACTCCCAAGGTGAATGTGCCCTACTTCACGGTCTCTTTTAGTCAAGGAGAGAATAAAGTAGAATATAACATATAATTCTACACTAATTTTAAAATATAAAATCTTCTTCCTCTGCTCCTAAGGTGAATGCACCCTACTTCACGGACTCTTTTCATGATAAAGCAGTGGACTCATTAATTCCCAAAAGATACTACAAGCAAGTAATTTTTTCATAGATGGAGAAAAGATCAGAAACTTCTTCTGGTACAGACCAGGATAATGGTTTAGCAGGTACAGCCTTGGTGCATGCCAGCAAGTTATTAAGAGAGGAAACCTAAGGAACCACCACATCATATTCTAGACAGCAATTGAATCTCAAGAGGACATGAACTAGAAGCTATTGCGATAAAAAAATAAGATGGAAATTGAAATAAAAACACAAAAGAGATAAAATGCCAACCAAAACTATATTATCTTCAACCAAATGCAGAGTTTTATTTCTTCTGATTTTCAATTTTAAACTTAGTGACTTGCACAAATCAGACGTTAGACTATGAGATAGAAATCAGAATCATTTTTACATCTGACAACTTGAGATGACAGAAAATTAGAAACATTAATTAAAAAGAACAAGGAAAAATGAGGGCTGTCCAGTTTGCTTACCACTCTAGATAGATTTCTCTATCATAGTAATGCCACAACCTATACTAAAGAATTTGATAATCTTTCTTTAGCAAGATCTTGAACAATCTTCTTAGCTTTGTTGACATCAACTCCAAGATCTGTTGCAATTCTCTCATTCACTTCTTCTTCATTGAATTCTTTTGTCCCATAAGAAAATATTTCATCAATGATCTTCTTGAATAGGTTTCACAAACTGCTTTTGTGATCATTTTATCAAGATTCGCATTCACTTCTCTCAATTCCCTAATTTGTGTGATTGTTGTTTTCCCTTGGCCAGAAGCTGCCTCTATGGCACCCGATATCCATATTAGGGAGACATGCCTCTAAGATGGAGCCAGATGCTTTCCTACTACGCACAATGGTGGGAAAACCAGAGGTGACAGGATTGTAGCTTAACATATTCCAATGGGCCATATGGGAAGAATATATTCTGGGGAAGTGGCAAAGATTGGCAGCCCAATGATGTGGCCTATGTATGGATTTGGAGAGTACATATGGTATAACTATAATAGGAACTCCTGCAATGGCTATCAATAATGTGGCCACTATACTTAGATCATTTGGAAAAAATCAAGAACTGATGGGTGTGCCAGACTTGTGGGATACAACGGGGATGTGTTCATGACATGCAACTATTTCCCTCATGGCAACTATGTAGGACAGAAGCCATACTGATTTATATGGCTTTGTGTTTTGCTACTTGTGTGCTGAGTGCTCTCACTATTGATGTCATTTCTAATTATTGTACAGTGATATTAATATAATATATACTAAAGAAACTTAGTGGTGGATTTGGTTATTTTGTGAAACTGTTCACAGGTTATATACATTTAGAATGGTTGAAAGATTGATTTCTAAATACCATTTTCCGAATATTTTCCAGTTTGATATATTTTTGGAGATTGTGTGGGATTAATTTATTTTTTTTATAGTACCTTTCAATTTAAAATTTAAGTATTAGAGAGGTTTTTTTATGAGATTGATTGGAAATATGGAAAATAGTGATGGAAAGATAACAAATTTATAGTTTCATTGTTATGATTTCAAGAGTTTTATCTCTCTAGTTTCAAACAATCTATACACATTCATGATAAAAACAAACTTGTCATAAATACATAATTTGGAATTTAGATATAATATATATTCTTTAAAGAAAATCTATTTACAGAACTCTAATGTCTGTAACTTAACTTCCATGCATTGACTTTGAAGAAATCTTATCTGATGGTTGTACAAAAAGTCGAGCAGGTAATAGACGTCCTCTACAACTAAAACGGAAGAGAACGGAAAATCACAAGCTTCTCTGATAGTCTTAAAAATGCAATGATAGGTTAGTTTATTGAAAGAAAGCATCTTCAAATCCTTTAAACAAGGACCTCCAATGTGAGGCCAAAATGACACAACTTACACTCAGGAACTCTGTCTATACTTGAAGTCTCTATAACCCACCCATTTATCATTCATGGTTAGGTTCTGGTTATGACATTGCATTTACAACATATTTAGTTTGAGTGGTTTCTTATACATTTAATTACCTTCTGCGTTGACTCTGAAAGAAACCTGACTTGTTTCTAAAGCTCATTCAACTATTCTATTCTCGGCATGAGGGAGAGTAATTATAAATAAAACTCATATTTTCTATTAAGCTAACTTAGGTATGGTTCTTCCTCTCATTTATCAGGTATGGTTCTTCCTCTCGTTTATCTAAGGAAAACAAAGACATAATTTATGGCCATTTAGTATAAAGCAGACTTTTAATTGTTAAAATACAAAATATTACTTAATCAAAGCTCGGTTCCTAGCTGGTTATTTAAGAAAAATATATTTTTTCCATTGGATATGAAACATAACTTGTAGCTTTCCAGTTTTAAACCTATTGCATTTCAATTACTGAGTTTATTAAGAGGGTCGACTTCTTTAAGGATGCTATTCTTAAGTTACAGTAAATAAAATAATCCAACAAGGCAATGTAAGGGGGACTTGACTTCTATTTCCAAAATGATAATCAAATCAAGTAGAATTCTCTACATACTACATAGAAAAACTATATATCTCTCAGGTTTCAACCTTTGTTGGAAAGGCCTCCCACCCCAATCGACAACTAGTTAAATAAAGTAATTGTAAAACACATGGCTTCAAATTCTCACAATGATGAGAAATAAAATAATAACTAAGGTGTGCACTGCGGGTATTATAGAGTTTACTTATCTTTCAATGGCAAGGTAGCTTCTCCCAGCCTCCTGCCATAGCGATGGTAGAATATGATCATTTTTGCAAAGCGTCCAAAAACCAGGCCGTGGCTAAGGAGAAAAGGGTGGAGTGCACCACCATACGACTGTCTCCCATCATAAACCACAATGGGGGAAACATAATCTGCCTCTTTGGCTATAAACCACCACTTAATTTGTCTTCTAAATTCTACTCTCTCTCCTACCTGCATGTCACTGAGCCACACTTCGGTATGGAAGGCGTCAAGCAAAGTGCTCCGCAAGAGGCCGAAATGATGGCTGCCTAGATGTGGAGAATAGTAAGAGGGGAATACATAGGAAGGCTGATGTGGAGCGGGGAATATGTTACATAGTGGCATGTATATTATGTCAAAATGCCATGCATACATGATTATATGCTTCCATCATTTATTCATTTTGAATCGAGACTTTTCTCTGAGATTGGCCATTGATGCTAAGCTCAACGACTATGACAGATCTACATTCTACACTAATCATCAAGTTACAGATTATACTGATTATCCATTTCATAGGGATAATGTCCATTCCATCTCTCTCACAACCCTTTTGGTTGAGAAAAAGCTTCATGCAAAATGCAAAACCCAAAATTCTTTTGCCTCCCCCAAAAAATCAACTTTAGTTTTTAGTTTTTTTTATATGAAAATAGCAACGTCAAAAATTAAAAAATTAAACTAGTTTTTGAGCTGATTTTGTCTTAAAAATTGTCTTAACTATCATCAAATATTTAGAAAGAAATATTTAAGAAAATATGTTAATTTCATCTTTAAAATTTGTCTTAAAAATCTCTTAAATATCATTAAATATTTAAGACAGTATATTAATTTTGTCTTTAAAATTTGTCTTAAACAACCTCATCTTGTACTAGTGGAAGCTGCACTAAATTAGCACCATGGTACTGTGGACCCTTTCAAGTTTTGGAAAGGATTGGACCCGTAGCATACAAGCTATCTCTTCCAGCGCACTTAAGAATTCATAATGTTTTCATGTTTCATTACTAAAAAAATATGTATATGATTCCACTCACATCATTGATTGGAATGTGGTACAGGTGGAACCTATGCGCATTCTGGATAGGAAAGAAACTGTGCTTTGAAACCGAGTCGTTACTTGGGTTAAGGTGCAATGAAAGAACTTTAGTTCAGAAGAGGTGACCTAGGAATTAGAAGATTCCCTGTGAAGGAAGTACCCAAGACTATTTCCAGAAAGTATGGAAGTTGACTGAAAACACTGTGGACAGTGTTACATTAAGGGGGAAAGGATGTGATATCCCCCAATTTTGTAATAATTTTGAACGAATATTTTATTTTATTTTTTTTAAATATGATTGACAGACCTGAAATGTGTCAATCAGTCCTTGGAAGACAATTGTATCTGAAAAAAATTATGCTTGTAATGAAATCTAAATGATAGGGACAACCATGTTGAATGAGGAAACTATGCATGCGAGAGTGGTGAATGTGAAGGGTCACTCTCAGAACTATTACACCAAGAGTGAGAATCCCAGTACGGTGCTAGACTCACCCTATGGAGTCAAGAGGTAGTGGAGCAGAAATTCCTAGGGCGAATTGTCTGTTAGCTGCAAAAGACCTACGAAAAAGGAAAGAGAATAAATAAGGAAGCATATACTAGGCAATGGGATGCCACTGAGTATGACGGAACAAGGAATTTCTTGTTGTGTGAGCACTCTATGTTAGGAAAGGATTTATCACTGGAGAATTGGAACTGATTTTGGCTATCACCACTTTCGACATGAATAGTTTAGCTTGGGGGTGATTGAGGACGGAGTGATCTGTGCCTAATCTACAATTGGGTGGAACATGGTTGTTCCCTTTTCATTACGGCTCTGTTGTAGACCGGTTCCCTTACTGAGTTTTTATCCTTGTTATTCTTCTAAAATCAAGGTATGTTGTTTCATGTATATTTGTGTTCCAATGTCTAGGAAATGATAATTAGGATCTTTAATATCACTGATGGAATGATGCTTATGAAACTATCAATTACACTCTCCGCTTTTAGATGATTGTGCTTTGTTTTATGAAAATTGGCCACTCAAATGATGTGATAGTTTCGATAAACATATCACTAGCATTTGCATGTTTTCTCTTTGTTAGGAGCTTAAGTTGTCTCTATAGAGGTATGAGTGTTTTCTTTCCTTATTGTTGTAATGATAATACCTTAGGTGATTGATGAAATTTTTGTTGTTAAAGTGGTGTGAGTACTCTTATAAGTATCCATTGGATGTTATTAAGTCTCCACACTGTTTTCTCCTAACCAAACTATGCTCATGATGTCAAACCCTCTGCATACAATCCTTAGATATTATGTTATGTGTTTTAGTTGACTCTAACCTTAGCTAAACTGCTAAGTTTAACCAGCCTCCCTAGGGCCTCTCTAATGCTCAACAAAGGGAAAATTCCAAATCTGTGGTGAATTAGATTTCACAAGTTTTTCGTGCACACAAAGAGCTGTTAAATTCCCCATTAGTTGAATCTATGAGAACTGTTGAATCTGGATCAACAGTGAACCCCAAACACCGTAAGGAATATTTGATAAAACTTCCACGCACAGCAAGAGCTATTAACTACCATGCCAGTTGAATCCATGGAATCTTTAAGAACCGTCGGATATGGATCAACGATGGACCCCAAACACTGTAAGGTAGATTTTATAAAAGTTTCATGCATACCAGGATTCTATTAATTTGTGCTAGTTAATTCAGCAGAATATTCCACAGCCATTGATTTTTTCCTTGGATTTACTCGGCCATTGATCTTAAGGGTGTTTTATCCACAAGCACCTTGAGTACTCAATGCTTATCTTAGGAGTTAGTTCCATTCAATGGATTCATCCTCGACTATTGATTTCACGACCTCAACCGTAGATCTATCAAGGTGTATGTTTGTTACACTCTACATTCTTCGCTGAAATTAATTGTAGGAAGGATCAATTCCCTCTATAAACTAAATATTATCATTGTAGAATTACGAGATTTAAGTTGAGCTTTTGAGTAGGCTTATAGCTCAATCATGAAAGTATGGACTGGGTGAACGGGTGTGTGTTCTTAGGATCTTGATTTCTTTGGTTATGTAGCATATAACTGGTAGGTTTGTTTGAGTTTCTGGAACTGGAGACTCTGGATCTGTTTGAAGGACTGTGATTGTTTGGATAAGGTCCTGAAAATGGTAAGGTTGTTTGTTGCTTTTTTTTATTTTCAAGTTCTCCAATGGAAGGTGGAAGGAATAAGTCGAAAGTTGGATAGTGGATTTAGGATTTCTGTCATTTGTTTTTTTTTCTATTTCCAAGTTCTACAACAGAAGGTGGAAGGCAGAAAGTGCATAAAGGATTCCACTGTTTTTTGTTGTTTGACTTTCGAGTTTTGCAATGGAAGGAGGAATGAGGAAGTCAGAAGGCAGAAAGAATATGATGTATTTCCATTGTTCATTATGTTTCTGATTTCTATTTTTCAAGGTCAGAAAGGTGAAAAGCGGAAGTGCGGAAGGTAGAAGGTGGGAGGAGAAGTGCGGAAAGCATATGTCCAGTGCGGAAGTGATCATTATGGTTGTAGAATGGATCTATCAAGGGTGGAAATGACCTCCCTAGTTGTAGAAGTGTATTTAAATGTGGAAGGATGAATTTCCTTACAGAAATTAATGTTGGTTATTTTTTCTAAAACATAAGGTTTAATATTTATGAAGGATTATAGCCAAAAATTTTGTGAAAGAAATATATTTGAATTTTTTTTTATTATGCATATTTTCAATTTATATGAGTATGTTACATGCTCCATATCAAAAATTAAATGCATAACCAGATGTGTTTTTCCTATCATCATTGTTTCCTCCAGAATCATTGTCTACATAACTTGTCAAATTAAAATATGAATCTGATGTAGGACAAAATTTCAAACTCTATTTTTCTAGCAACATATCTCAATATCCTTTTATCATACTTCCATTGAGTATTCTTTGGAGACTCCATAAACCTAGAAGTTAGAGTCACATCATATATTATATTGAGCCCTGCTCTTTTCAAATACATGAGACTACCTTCCAATCTCTTTATATAGTGTAGGATCAACACTTGAACCATTTTCCTTCTTACTCAACTTTATACTCATTTCAATTGGTCTTATAACTAGTTTGTAGTCCACCATCTTGAATCTACTCAAAACATTCTTAGCATATTTAGCTTGACAAATAAAAATTCATTTTTTTCAAATTAATTAATATCTATGCCAAGAAAATACTTCATCATCCCCAAAACAAACATCTCAAACTCGGTTTTCATAGTTGGTTTAAATTCATCAATTGAGATATCTCCTATGAAAATTAAATCATCAACATACAAACAAATTATTAGGATTTTACATTCTTAAAATTTTGTCTTTGTGTGCAAGGTTGGTTCACTTGGACTTTTATTGAATCCATTACTATTCAAATACTCATATATTATGTTGTACCAAACTCTAGGTGCATGTTTCAATCCATATAGGGATTTCTTCAACCTACAGAATTTATCTTCCTCTCTGTCAGTCTCATATCGTGGAAGCTGCTTAAAATACACTTCTTTCTCCAAGAAACCATTTAAAAATGAAGATTTGGCATCGATCTAATATACATTCCATTTTTTTTTTTTTGTAATGGCCAAAACCATTCTCATATTATAAGTCTATCTATAGGTGCAAAATTTTTATTGTAATCAATACTATATTGTTGACTACACCCTTGAGCCACAAGCATAGCCTTATGTTTTCCAAACTAGCCTACACTATTCAACTAAGTTTTATAGATGCATTTCACTCATATACACCTTAAATTTTGGTAAATCTACAAGTTCCCAATTGTTATTTATTTCTATGGATTCAAGCTCTTCATCCATAGCTTTTACCCAAACTTCCTCTTTAACAACTTCATCAAAATTCACTAGATCATATGCAATTAAAGAAAAATTTGTAAACTAATCTACTTCATCTTCTTGTTCATATAGTTCCATTAAACTTCTAGTATTCTCACCTGTAATTACATGTTTCTCATTCTGGAAAGAGTAGGATTCAATTCATTACTTACCTCATATTTAGTAGTTTGTTGTCTTCATTAATTGGATAGTTCTCCACACTCCTCAATTACCGGTGTTGTAAAACATGATGGGATAGCACTATGTGTCAAATTTCTAGGCATATTTGAAACAGATGTAGACAATTGTGGTTTTTTTTTCCACCATGAACTTTCTACTCAAATTCTTCATCATCCTCTTGAGTGAATGTAACTCCTCCTGCAACATATCTATACATACTACCATCCCAAGATTCATCTTCCTTAAATTAAACATTTTTGTTGATTACACATTTCTTCGTGATGGGACTATAGATCCTATATTCCTTAGACTCGTCACTATACCCAATGAGAATATAGTTTTCACTTCTATCACCAAATTTTTTCCTTATTTATTTATGTACCTTGACATAAGCTACACACCCAAAAATTCTCAAATGAGATATATTTCAACTCCTACTAATGATTCGATTCTTCCTTTCATCCACTCCATTCTACTATGGAGTATATCTAGTAGTATACAGTCTCTTGATTCCATGATAATCAAAAAAATTAAACAAATTCATTAATTTTGATTTCTACACCTCTATCTGATCTCATCACCTTAATATACTTGAATACTTCCCACTTTATTTTCCAACCATTGATTTAAACATCTTGAATATGATAAAAGATTCAAACTTCTCATTTACTAAATAAACCCATTCCAACTATAATCATCAGTAAAAGTTAGAAAATATAAATTACATGCCAATGTGGGTGTCTACATTGGCCCACTTGGGTCTATGTGTATGAGTTCTAATGGCACTTTGGCTAAGTATGAAACTGTTGATACAAGCTTCTACCTATGGTTATTTTCTAGGATACAACTCTCATATGAGCTCTATGGTTGCTCATTACAAGGAAACCCCTTTACTATTTTCTTCTTTCGCAACAAATTCAAACCTCTAAAATGTAAATGTACATTCCTGAGATTCCATAAACATGACTCATACAAAATCTTAACTATGAATGCATTGACATAATCTGTTAGTTCACTTCTCATAATAAATGGAAAAAATGCATTCTTCGCCATCTCCACCTTGGGAATTAGTTGATTTATGGTATAATTTTCTAGAATTGTGCATAGATTGTCCTTAAAGGGAACTCTACATTTCTTCTCCATGAGTTTTCCTATTGTAATGTACCCAAAACCAAATCTAGGAACACTAACTCAAAACTGACAACTTGGACTCACAGAGTATGGTATTTACACTGAAACTAAGGGATTCTTTTCGATAGTATGCACATTTCAGAGTGCATCACACCTGGGAAGACCATTTGGGTAGTCCCAAATGACTAAAGGAAATTTCCCTAGGAATTATGTGGAACTCTTCTACTTATAGTGCACCACAAGAAAGTACTAGACATCAGTAAGGGTCTATATTTCATAAATAAAAACACATATTAGTATTAGAGCCTCATAATAGAAGGAAACCCAAAATAGATTCAAGACAAGGTGTTCAAACTGCAAAGTTTGGACACAACACCCTACCTACCCAAGGATTCCCAAACACAACCCAACTGACTAAAATTTTCCCCAAGAATGTCTTATGGTCATTAACACACTCTAAACGATTTGAATCACATACAAATGGACTCTTGAGACTCTCTAAGGAATATTTATAGACACATAATCATGACTACATAATTGCAAGGGTTTGTCACTAAATTACTAGTAAACTGTTGGTTTAGTATGCATCCCAAACACCCCCAAACCCTCTTGAATTTCTGCATAAACACATGCATGGGGTCCTAACACATCCCTAATAATATCATTGACCTTAGACAAGGTTTAGGAACAACAAATCACAATTATATTGAGAAGAACTTAGAAAATGCATTCAATTATTATTTGTTTGCAACACATGAGGAACTTACATTGACAATTGACAAGTATTAATTGAAAAGTAGGATTCAATTCATTACTTACCTCATATTTAGTAGTTTGTTGTCTTCATTAATTGGATAGTTCTCCGCACTCCTCAATTACGGGTGTTGTAAAACATGACGGGATAGCACTATGTGTCAAATTTCTAGGCATATTTGCAACAGATGTAGACAATTGTGGTTTTTTTTTCCACCATGAACTTTCTACTCAAATTCTTCATCATCCTCTTGAGTGAATGTAACTCCTCCTGCAACATATCTAGACATACTACCATCCCAAGATTCATCTTCCTTAAATTAAACATTTTTGTTGATTACACATTTCTTCATGATGGGACTATAGATCCTATATTCCTTAGACTCGTCACTATACCCAATGAGGTTATAGTTTTCACTTCTATCACCAAATTTTTTCCTTATTTATTTATGTACCTTGACATAAGCTACACACCCAAAAATTCTCAAATGAGATATATTTCAACTCCTACTAATGATTCGATTCTTCCTTTCATCCACTCCATTCTACTATGGAGTATATCTAGTAGTATACCATCTCTTGATTCCATGGTAATTGAAAAAATTAAACAAATTCATTAATTTTGATTTCTACACCTCTATCTGATCTCATCACCTTAATATACTTTAATACTTCCCACTTTATTTTCCAACCATTGATTTAAACATCTTGAATATGATAAAAGATTCAAACTTCTCCTTTACTAAATAAACCCATTCCAACTATAATCATTAGTAAAAGTTAGAAAATAAAAATTACATGCCAATGTGGGTGTCTACATTGGTCCACTCAGGTCTATGTGTATGAGTTCTAATGGAACTTTGGCTAAGTATGAAACTCTTGATACAAGCTTCTCCCTATGGTTATTTTCTAGGATACAACTCTCATATGAGCTCTCTGGCTGCTCATTACAAGGAAACCCCTTTACTATTTTCTTCTTTTGCAACAAATTCAAACCTCTAAAATGTAAATGTACATTCCTAAGATGCCATAAACATGACTTATACAAAATCTTAGCTATGAATGCATTTACATAATCTATTAGTTCACTTCTCATAATAAATGGAAAAAACATATTCTTCACCATCTCAACCTTGGGAATTAGTTGATTTATGGTATACTTTTCTAGAATTGTGCATAGATTGTCCTTAAAGGGCACTCTACATTTCTTCTCCGTGATTTTTCCTATTGTAATGTACCCAAAACCAAATCTAGGAACACTAATTCAAAACTGACAACTTGGACTCACAGAGTATGGTATTTACACCGAAACTAAGGGATTCTTTTCGATAGTATGCACATTTCAAAGTGCATCACAGCTGGGAAGACCATTTGGGGACTAGAGGCAATTTCCCTAGGAATTATGTGGAACTCTTCTACTTCTAGTGCACCACTAGAAACTACTAGACATTAGTAAGGGTCTATATTTCATATCTAAAAACGCATATTATTATTAGATCCTCATAATAGAAGGAAACCCAAAATAGATTCAAGACAAGGTGTTCAAACTGTAAAGTTTGGACACAACACCATACCTACCCAAGGATTCCCAAACACAACCCCACTGACTAAAATTTTCTCCAACAATGTCATATGGTCATTAACACACTATAAACAATTTGAATCACATACAAATGGACTCCTGAGACTCTCTAAGGAATATTTATAGACACATAATTATGACTACATAATTGCAGGGATTTCTCACTAGATTACTAGTAAACTGTTGGTTTAGTATGCATCCCAAAACCCCCAAACCCTCTTGAATTTCTACATATACTTATGCACAGGGTTCGAACACATCCCTAATAATATCATTGACCTTAGACAAGGTTTAGGAAAAACAAATCACAATTATATTGAGAAGAACTTAGAAAATGCATTCAATTATTATTTGTTTACAACACATGAGGAACTTACACTGACAATTAACAAGTATTAATGGAAAAGTATAGATAACATAAAGTAAATTACATTGGATTCATTTGCAGCATAAAGCCCCATAATAAATAGAGAATGGAAGGCACATAGAGTGCAGAGGGAGAGATAGAAGAACTGCCACATAGCTGGGAAATTATCTACATGGCCTTCAATCCTCCTAGAGGGAATTTGAATTCATACCTACAAACAAATTCTAAAGAGTGTCCATGACTTGATGCATCTCACTCACATCCAAATTGAGGCACTCAAACAACCACCACCTCACACAAGTGTGCAATGCATCACCTAACCCACTCCAATTGAAAACTAGTCACTAGGAAAACACTGTTGCAAGGAAAACTATTGGGATATGATCACACCATTCTAAAACATGAATCAAACTGACACAAAGATAAAAATATTTCGTTGAATATCTATGAAAAGAAATGTGTGTTCTCTTCCTCAATCACCAAATGAAATGATTATTAATCACACCAACTAGTTACTATATGCAAAGGGGCACATCTCCTAGGTTGTGAGAAGCATGAATCTTTCCAGTACAAATAAAAAATGACCAAAAGATCCTCCAAGGAGGCTCTTATATTCCTTTTATAAAACTTTGATAGATTTTTCTTCCTTTGGAGCCTTCTTCCTTGAAATCCGAGTGAATGATTGGTTGGTTGATACTTTGGTAAGTTACCTTGCATATGGACCCACTTGTCTCAACAATTATACCCTCACTCAATAACATTAAGACTTGTAGTTTCCTGACATTATTGTTTACTTTCTTGACAATTACTGATCCTTTCCCTGCCTTTTTCCTTAGTAAATTCATGAAATTATTGCCTTTCAATGTTGAATTTTGCCTCAAAACTTACAAAAAGGGATTATGTAAAAAGCTTGAAGTTGATAAATTTTCCTTTATGGAAAATTACATAATATGGAAGATAGGTAAGGTAACATCTTTTATGGTATGTACGTATGTTTTCATATAAAGTACATACTTGAGAAATTATGAGGCAAAGCCACACAAGGGAAGAGCATGAAAACATGTCGCTAACAATGTTGAATTAGATGGCTCAAAACTTACAAAATGGAAGATTGTGTAAATAGTTTGAAGTTGGTACGTTTTCTTTTATAGAAGAGCATGAAAAAATGTCGCAAACAATGTTGAATTAGATGGCTCAAAACTTACAAAAGGGAAGATTATCTAAATATTATCTAAATAGCTTGAAGTTGGTGCGTTTTCTTTTATGGAAAATTGCATACCATGTAAGATAAATGAGGTAACCTCCTTTATGGTATATATGTAATTCCTCCAATGTTGCAATAAAAGTTAACAAATTTTACATTAATTGAAATAAATTAATTCATTAAGATTGAGCAAAGTTTTATTAAATAATTTTAAATAAAACAAAATTAAGATAGTAAATTTACTCCTTTATTAAAAAACTCCTCCCAAAATTTTTAATATTATCATTTTAAAAATAACTAAAGGTTGGGTAGGATATCATAATTTTAGATAAAACGAGCATAGATCCATCTTAAACTTTCATCTATCAAGCATTGAGAGGGATTCAATTTTTGGAGATGTAGTCATTTTATCTTATTTTTTTACACATAAAGAAAAAAATTACACCTTAGAATATTTGGTCCCTCTCGGTGCTTGATATATGTAGGTTTAAAATGAAATCAATATTATTTTAATTTTTTTGTATAAGCCAACATCATTTGTTTTTTTATGGGAACTACATGTTGCATAAAGGAATAGAATAAAGCACCTTATTACTCTCGATGCAACACGATTAAAATAAGTCATTTTCTTATAAAGGGAAGTAGATAGTGGGGTAAAGCTTTGTTAAATTCTCCAGGAACTTGTGTTGTATCAAGTTTAGGAACTTGTGTTGTATCAAGTTCAAAAACTTATGCAGTAACAAGTTAAGAGACTTGTGTTGTATCAAGTCAAAAACTTGTGTTGTCTCAAGTTTAGGAACTTGTGTTGTATCAAGTTAGGGACTTGTGTGGTATAAGTCAAGAAATTGTGTTGTATCAAGTTTTATTTGTGTCCTCATGTATCGAGGTGGGATGCTTGAACTGTGATCTTGTGTTGTATCAAGATTGAATTCCCGTGTTGTATCAAGACTATGACCTTGTGTTGTATCAAAGGCTAAGGTCTTGTGTTGTATCATGAATGTAGACTTGTGTTGTATCACGTCAAATGATTATCATAGAAAGTACCATGTGAAATGGATCTCCTTAACTCAAGATGGTCTTGTGTTGTATCAAGATTGGAGTCTTGTATTGTATCAAGACTGGAAACTTGTGTTATATCAAGTCATGTGGTTATACTATGTGATATATTGCTAGGCATGGTCAACGAGTGATATAGGCCTCGTTTAGGGATTAGATACCCCTAGAGTGAATTAATTTAGCTTATGACTATATGAAACGGGGTAATATATATGATCATCATTATGGAATAATTCTTCTTGGTATGATATGACAAGATGGATAAATAATTAATACAGATATAGACCATTTATAGACCATTTGCAGTAATTAAATAAGGATAATGAGATAAATCATAGAGAAAGAGAATGGATTCAAATTTCCTATAATTACCTCCAAGTGAACTTGAATTATGAAGGCTTGAGTAAATCCTCAGACTTAGTAAAGCATTCATCAGTTAACTAAGAAGCTCAATGCAAAAGATAACAATAGAAATTGAGCATAGCTTACGCTAATTGTAAAGCACGTTAGACATTTAGTTAGCCTCCTAACTTTATAGCTATGCACTTACTTGAAGATTGATTTCACTTCACTTATTTCACATTCAATTCATTCATTTCATCAAATTCAACTTAGTTCAAGTCAATAAACATTGAGTTAAATGTTAAAAGACTCAATTCAAGTATGGAGAAGAATCCAAAGCTCTGACTTGACACTAGTGTTGCAAGGGCGCTAATAATTGCATAGAGACTCGCGAGTGCACTAGAATCATGCAATGATTAGGTAGATTTTGATTCCGTAGATTTTGCATGGACGGTGTTTTGACTTGTTATTAATATGTGTAGTAAACCATTTTCTGCAACTCTATCTATCATACTCAAAGAATTGTTGGTTTTTTTATCCTTTGTGTTTGGAAGTTTTCCCAAGGTATATCTTGTCTATGATTATATGACTAATTTATGGAGCTGATTTATATGGCTGATTTATGGAGCTGATATGTTTATGATATTCATATGTTAGTGATTTATAAAATACATATGTGCTGAAATTGAAACTAAATCTAAGTCCATGTGAAGAACAAAGTTATGATAAGTATAAGCCAAAGTCAACCATAATGTTGAATAATGTCCACAAATAAAATGCTTCCAGGTCAAGTATTCAAAGCTCAGCCATAAAAAAACCCTTGAAAAACTGAAATTATCCTCCACAAATGCCCTCACCCTCCATCCCTTCCGTAAGAATTCACACCGTCAATCCATCCCATGAAATTTGAACCAAGATTGTGCACCAGACTTTACTATGAGCTTCTTTCAGCTATCTCTTAAGTTAGACAAAATAAAACATAAAAATAATATATTTTTTAAATAACACAAAATTAAAATAATTAGATTGTGATACACCAAGCTTTTCGGTATGCAAACCACGTCCTCATAACTCTGTCTTGTGTAATGTCTCCCCAAAAATAGCAGCAATGTAAGATGCCAGGCATGTTCATCAAAATATATTTGACGTTGAAGCAATCGATGTTCACAGGTAACATATCAGGAAAGCAGGGTGTACAGTCTAGTGTGTAAGAAAAATCTTACTGATGTAAATGTTAAACCCCTTTTCTCTGACTTTTCTCTGACATCCTTCTCTGCGATTGAGTGCGTGCATCAATATAACTGCTAACCCTAATTTTCAATTGTCTTTAAAACGGCCCTATTGAAAAGAAATTCCAACCCTAAATTCCTTCGCAATTAGGGTATTCTAGAACATATGTTTTGTAATGGGAAACATGCAAAAACAATTTTTAAACATTCATTGGACATTTCACCTCCACACGCGACCTGCCCGTCAGTTTTTGAGGTGGGATTCCCACTACACTGAAAAGGTAAGGATCGCAGTGCGCAGTGTTCATTTCTTCCATAGATTTGTACAGTATCTGGATTATAATACACTGCAGGAAAGTTAAAGCACTGCGGACAAGTTTGTTTCTTAATACCCGTGAATATTTGGCATTCACGGGTATTCACAATGAAGGATAACGACGTAGAAAGCCTGGTGTGTAAGAATGATCTCACTGGTTATATACCGATTTGTTCTGAAAACCCACTCTGTGATTGAGTGAGTGAGTTTTTGTTTCTATTTGTTTTAGGCGGTGTCACTTCAAAATAAACGCTAGCCCTAACTTTTCAATTGCTTCTAGACGTACATATTCAATAGAATCTCCATGCAGCTGTAAGCGATTGTATGTTGCATAAGAAGTAAGTGATTGTATCTTGTATCAGAAGTAAGTAAGTAAGCGATTGTATGTTGCATAAGAAGTAAGTGATTGTATCTTGTATCAGAAGAAAGAAACGATTAAAATTCTTGATGTACGATACCAAATTTGACAACATTCACTGGATATTTCACCTCCACACGCGGTCTTGAAAAGATTTACACAAATGAAGAAAGGAACATTGCGCATATTAGCTTGTAGCTGCGATAATCTTATACAGATCCCAAGACTGTCGGGCTACCTGCACAATCTTGTCGTACCAATCCAGGCATTTAAAACATTCTATCATGAATTCATTTAAAACTATTTTGATCAGTTAGGGCTTCAGTGGGCTTGCTCGTCTGATTCTGTACGGTAGGGACAACCAAACAGTTCACTGCAGACCAGGGATCAAATTTGAAGGGTGGGGTTTCATTTCACTTTGAAGGATTGTCAGAAATTGAACCCTTCAATGTTGATATATAAAAATAAATCATTCTTTTGATTTGAAACTGTAAGTGTACAACAAAATTTTATTATTTAATAAAAATAGTGTATAGAAAAAAAATGACAATAAGAAGAAATACCAAGTGATTCAACATTTACATGGAATTAGTGAAGTAAACCTTGTACTCTCTCGGTCATTGGATCATATAGTTGATTGAACTTAGATAAGGGACAATTCTCTAGGGCCGGTGAAATACTAGGTTTTTAGGTCCTTGATAAAATAAGGCGTGGAATTTGGAAGGACTTTTGAATGGAGGATTGATTCAGCTTGATGGTGGCTCTATTGGGCCTACCTAAAAGAAAAACCCCAGATTGTAATACCTAATGCTTTCATGAAGAAATTTTTTTATTAACCCTAAATTCAGGGGTTATTTTTAGAATTGAATCATGTCCACCCCACATGCTCAAATCAAAGTGATCAAACAAAGGCCCCAATTTTAGGTGGATTATGGATAGTCCCTCCAATGTATATCAAGTTTATACCCCAATTCGAAGTGATCAAACAAACTCCCCAATTTTAGGTAGATTATGGATATTCCCTCCAATCTATATCGAGTATATCATCCCTATTGAAAAGGTTAAGTATTTATTAGTCCACTATACGGAAGAACTTTAAATTCTCCAACAAATATCACTACAAGTTGGGTGTCTAGTTTCTACCAAAGTCAACAAGGAAGACAAATCATAAACACACGTTTGGGAGGTTTGCGACAACGAGGATGTTGAAATCATGTTCTTTGCTAGATCATTGCTCTCCCAATCCCTTATTCATGAACATCCATCAAGGGATTCCCTTGTTTAGATATATTGGTACACAATTTGTACTTCTTGTTTCCATTATTAGAAGGCTGATAGGAAGACGAAGGGCTCAGAGTCTACAACATTTACAGTGTCAGTTGTTAAATATTTTATCCTTTACACTATTGGATTTCATTAAGGAAATTGGAACAATTCAAACACTTATATTCAAATATTATTCTTTCTTTCAACCTAATGTTTACAATTCACGACAGATAAATAACATTGACGGATTTGGAACTCAAATACAAGGCTCTTTCTTCTTTCTCCTCCACCCAAACAAAGTTGTGGTCCTAGACTATTAAAACTATACATTATTTTGGTTCTGATTTCATTTAAATACTGGGTTTTTTAAGGTTACACCTATTGAGTATTCGATACTTAGTCTAGTGGAAATGCAATCGCATAATACATTACAAATTTCAAACAACATTTTGGATGGAGAAATTTTAAACCCTTATATTTATAGAACCAGAAGGAACTCCAACAAGAAACACATTTAACTTTTATCCACATATAAAATGTTACACAAGTCTAAAATGTTATACATACTTGTAAATTCACGACAACAAAGTTGACGGCTTAGCTCTGCATAATCTTCTAGAGGAAATAGAAATTAGGGAGACACTAAAGCATAGAATTGGAGAGTTGAGAGTTTGAGACCCGACCTCTGACTGTCCTATACTCGTAAACCCAAAATAATGTCTTTTTTCACAGACATCACCATTCTCTTTAAGTTCAAGGAAGCTCAATCCAGCCTACCCAGCATTCTACCTTTGCTTCTCTTTGTTCTACCTGTGAAAAAGGTGGAACCTTTGAGTTGCCCACCGTAGAAGACAACGAGGAATTAGAGTGTGCAACTGTTTCCTTCTACAGAAAGACGATTGGAAGCAACACCATCTCAATTCCACAATATCCTGGCACTTCTGAGTTGGTTTACCTTTCCCGAGGTAGGCAAATGCATGTTTGTGTATTTCACATGATTACAAAAAAAATCATTTTACAATTGCTGAAATACATAACATAGATATATCTGTGCAGGTGAGGGAAAACTAGGTATTGTTTTCCTGAGGTTTCCAGAGACTTTCAAAGATCATTCTTTATTATGAGGGTGCTCAAGGTGTAGATCAGAGAGCCCACAGGAGGAAGAAGAAGAAGAAGAAGAGGACTCAAGTCAAAAGGTGAGGTGAGTGAGAAGGGGAGATGTAATAGCAATATTTGATGGAGAAACCCACTGGTGCTATAATGATGGGAACAAGCTTCTCTAAATCGTAGCCATTATAGACATATGAAACCCTCATAAATAGCTCTTGGGCAAGAGTTACCGTGTAAGCATCCCGACAAATTAAGTATGATAATATTCAGTTAGGTATATGAAAAATTCTTTTGTTTCTTTTAGAGATGACTATATGCATATTGTACAACAGTTCTCTCTCGCTGGCCCTCCATTCCAGTTTCCTTTGTCTCTACTACCTAACCCCCTTCCTTCAATGAGACAGGTAGACTCCAAGCGGCCTAGGTGGACCCTGGGATACTGGGAGTGCTGATTCAAATGATTCTGACCCTAGTAAATGAATGGAAATTGGAATAAATCCTAGAATCCTCGACTAACTAGTATAGGATATGATTCATGAGCACAAACAGAGGGCGGCGTGCTGCTATCCTACTACGAAAGATCCATCATCCCAGTATTGTGGTGGTCATAATAGAAATGTCTAGCACTGGGTGAAACCCTGGTTTGGAAAATTACATACCCATTGGACCAAGTTAGGTTCAAATCTAGCAAAGATTGCTCAATGCATTGTAAATTGCAACTTGTAAGTTGTAACCCAAAAAACAACACCATTAGTTTTTCCTTACGGAGCCTTAACAGTGGAGGGTATCAAATCAATTCACCATCCATAGATATGACTCATATGAGTAGTTAATTTTACATCATATACTCAAATACTCAAGTGACTTGTAAGTTGTGAGATCACGTGACTCGGTGAACAATAAGATGATAGATGGAAAATTGAGTTGCCAGGTGGCATCATCTCATACCAAGATTTAATGCACTTGGTGAATCAGTAATGCATGTTAATGTCATTAAATGCTTTCAAAGTGAACATCATCGTGAGTCACAATCCTGACTCACCTACTTGAACTTGGCACTAGGCAGCCTAGTGGCCCACCGTGGTCCGTGTCGATTCGGACTGAGATCCTCATCCATGATCTGACTATTCAAGGGCACTTGGGAAGACTCTGAGTCTCTACTCTCCCATAGCCCACTGAATCCCTACATAGGCAAATTTTGTAGCTACCCTTCTGTTGCAAATTTACCGAGGCTTACTCAATTTCATTATTGAAGTGCTGGAAATGAAACTAAATTTTTTTTGCATGGTAAAATTCCTTGTGGCCTTCTATGACATTTAAAATGGCCTTTGAAGGGATCTGAAGGCTTCAAATTTGAAGCCTACTGCAGACATAAGAGGCAATACATCAACATCCATTTCATCACACGAGTTGTGTTGTCTAACCATGGGAGTAGGGGATGATTTTACGGCTGGTTTTTACTTGTTTTTGGATTTAGCTATAAATCTTCAAGTAATTTTCAAAAAGTGTAAAAACATGGTTAGATCTTAGAGAGTGTGGTTGCTTAGGAGTTTTAATGTAACTTGATTTTATTTCTGTACTTAAAATCGTCCAACAAACAACAAAAATTACAAGATTTTGTGAATTAAATTCAATAGATTCTGACTAAAATTTTCATAAAATGTAATAACATTGCTAGATATTACAGAGTGTGGGTGCTTAAGAGTTTTAGTGTAACCTGGTTTCATTTCTGCACTTAAAATTGTTCAACAAATAACAAAAATTACAAAATTTTGTGAATTAAATTCACCTTATTCTAGCTAAAAATTATCCCTCAGTTAAACAGCTCCTTTCATCAAATATGAATTGTAAATTTTGACCATAATGAAAACATAATATCAAGAAATAACATAAATTTACTTAGCTTACAAAATTACCACTCTTTAAAAAAAAATATTGATATGGTTTTTCATAGACCTTTCATTGAAATACAGTAAAGGGAGGATAATCTATAGTAAGACACATATATATTTAGCTTGATTTGATAGCTCATAACAATTTGTTTTTGTTCCTGAATATTTTATCGAGCTCATAAATTCAGATAGTCTCTCTGCACCAGAAAAGGAGGTTGCGAACGATGGGCACCAATTTTCTTTAAAGACACAGTTGCTTCAGTTTTTGTTTGAAGACTCCGACTCCAGTTTTGTTTTGTACAAAACAGATTCTCATTGAAGAACAGCATATTTTTCTTGATGACAAACCAGCAAAAGCATTAAAGGTCCTGATAGAGCACAGTTTCTTTGTAGAGCTGCTACGCAGCAGTATGCAGGACATACACCTATGTAAACATTTTTTTTTATCGATCAATATAACAAGCTTTTTTTTCCTTCGCGTAAAAAATATTGATATGGTTTAACCTTTTTTATATATAACACTTAATTCTTGGATTAATGCAATCCTTCTCTTTCGGACCAATTACAGATCCTTGCTTGCTTTTTTTTAAGATGTGTCCAATCCTAGAAATTGTTTGAATTTGGACAGTAAATAATCCCATTTTCTGTTATTCCATGCTAAAAACAAAGCAACGTTATTATCAGGTAGGTGATGAGGATGAAATAAAAACAATCAAAAAGAAGAAATTATTTGAAATAATAAGTACAATAAAATTATTTAAACATAAAATATTTAATAATTAAAATAATGTTTTTATAAAGATTATATGTTCACATACTGAAATAAAATTATTTATATATAAATAATTTAATAATTAAGATAATGGTTTTTATAAAGACTATTAGTTCACAAACTGAAATAGATATATTTTTAACAATTAAATAATTATATTAAAAAAATCTTTTATTATATAAACAATAAAATTTCATACACCAAATAACATAAAGATGATGAATGAAAGATATTATTTGAAAATAATGATTACCTAAAGTGTTTGAGTGAGTTTAACCATTAAGAAAATGATTTTTTTAAATATATATTTAAATTTTAAAAAAATGTAATTCATATATTTTTAAGTGGTATTTTATTAAAAATTAAATAAATATATTTAAAAAATTCTATTTCACATTCCATGTATCAATTTATTTTAATAATATTAAAGGGATTTTAAAAATTTTACTAATCAATTTAATAAAATAATAAATTCTAACTTTAAAATTTAAATATTATGAATTTGATTTATAAATTTATACATTTATCACTTCTTTTATAATCAAATTTAATTAAATACTAAATTATAATTTTAAAATTTAAATATAATTAATTTTATTAAAAAAATTATACACTTATCACATCTTTTATAAAATTAAATTAGAAAAATTCTTATAAAATTAATTGAAAAATGAATAAGCTCACATCTCTTATAAAATTAATAGAAAAATGGATGAGCTTTGAGAGAACAGTATTTTAAAATTAGTCAAAAAAGAAAGAGCCAAGAGAAACTATATTTTAAAATTCTTACAAAATATAAGATAGCTAGTATGTTTTTATCACTTCACTTTTTAATGAATTGCATTAAGTTGTGGTGAGGGTTTTTCATTGCATTTATTTGGCCTTGTGTGCTTTTTATGTTACTGGAGGTTCGATGTTGATGCTGAGGCACTTCATGGGCTGCACTACAATCATACTTGCCCTTTGTTGTTTGTTAATGAGTATTTAGTTTCTGGCTTATAAATCTTGAATTTGTTTGGCAGTTTATCAATGCTTAATAGAAAATGTGTCCGTTATTATAGTCTCGGCTAGTCGTATGGTTTGAGTGGAAACCTCATTCGCCTTCCTTCGAAAATATGGCAGAGGCTTCCAAGCTTGCATGGATTTAATTATCGGGTAAGGAAGAAAAGACTTCCTATCTTACTATGCAATTCATTTTAAAGGGTTTTCTGAGTATAACACATAGTTAACTCATTGATTTATTTATGCGTAGGAAGAGGAAGAAGAGAGAGAGCCAAGAGGATTCCACCCTTGGCCCTCTATGTGTCTAGAAAAGATGAGCTTCCTCTCTCGTTGAATAATTAAAGTATTGTATCCATTATTAACTAGGGTGTATTATAACTTTGTCATTCTGTTGACAGGTGAAGCTAGGGTGCCATCAAAGCTTTAGATGAGTGTGGCTCCACCCTTACTGCCCAAAACTCGTAATGCAAGGCAATTGTTACAATGTGCAGTCTTTAAAAAACATTTTATAATGTACAAATTAACAATACTCATATGTGGATATAGGTTATCAAGCATGGGCTAGGTGAGAGTAGTGACATGGTCACCTCCTCTCGAGCTTCATTATTATGTGTCCATAAGTGAGGGATTTACTTCGTACTCTGTTAATAGGAAGAATGTAAATAAATTTAGATTATCTTGGTTAAACTAACACCCGTAGGTCCATGTGCATATGAACACTAGTGCAGCATGGATTATGGACTGCATACTTGAATCAACCAAAAACAAGGTCTGATTGTATTTGGTTTACGGTTAAGTTGGGTTCCTTGATTGCTCTGCTTCGAGGTTTATTGTCCAGAAAAAAAGGGATTTTCAGCCACTCACAAATTTCTAGCATAAGTTTTGTTAAAGATATAACACTTAGATGGGTCTTTACCTAGATGCATTGGTTACTTGCAAGATTTCGCTCCCTCTATCACTTAGGGTTTGACATAGCAGTAATTATGTTTTTGTTTGATTTGGGAGAACTTTTGTGATTTTTTTAGTCTATAACTTCGAAAGGTTTGGCTTTACGGCCCATATATATTTCACAGTTGATAAATTTGTTTAATATAACGAAATTCTACGACTATGATTCATGGATCTTGATTTGATTGTTATTATGTTTATGAAGCTCTAATTTTAGTTTCATGTTGTTTATACTTGGATATCGTGATCTTGTTTTTAATTTATTTCTTTTTCCAGATCGGTCTATTCTAGGTATGGAAGCCCGAAATTAGAGACTATACTATTATTTGATACTCTAAAACAAAGTTTAGATTTTTTGTGTAGGAAGCCTTCGACTCATGTGATTAGTTTATTGTTCTTAGATCTATAATGTGATTTACTTTGAAAATTTAGTCTACTTCTTATTTGATTTCTTTAATTGATTTTTCATACAAAGGGCTAATTTTTTTTATCTAACTTATATATAGTGTTCATAAATGAATTTCCTTTCGGCTCTACTAGCATATATGTGATTACTTCATGTAAAATAAATAATTTTATGTGTATGCATTCTTTAAACAATTAGTTGTATCCCTATCTAGATTGTAAATTAAATAGAGAAGAGATATATGTGAAGAATTTCTTGGCTATGGTTGTTAAATATGAGATCTAAACATTATAGAGTTTGATTTATAAATGAAATAGATTAACATAAGAAAACTATATATAGAGGATTAATTTACCATTTTTTGTTTCTACATGTAAAAGTGATTTGTGATTCTACATTCTATACATAAATGATTTTACTAATAAGAGTTTAAAAACTAAGAACGTGTCATTAAAAGAAGTAAAATAATACTTAAATATACATGACAAAAGTTTTTTGTAATATCAAAACTAAACAATCAATAAATTTAGTAAAGAACCTGTCACCACTACCGGGAAAATAGAACTGAAGTTGTCATTCCTCCAAACCAACTCCTAGAGCAGCAAAAACTTACTTGCTCCTGAACTGTAATGTCCCCAAAATTTGAAATTAAAAAAATATATATTAGGCTAGTCAAAACTACCTATGCTGGACATTATTTGAAATTGTGCAGAAAGTGTCATACTTTGTTTACTGTAGTGTAAAGTCGTAAGTTGTTCTTACGTTCTGCTTTCATATTTCTTGATGTGGTTATTTAATGTCTACTTTTGTTGTCGTGATGTTGCTTACTATATTGATCTAGGGTTACATATTTACATATATGATAGTTAATTTGATTACATATTCATTGATTATAATGTTTGATTATTTGTTGTCTAAACATAACTTTGTTATTGGAAAAAGGAGTGGAGTGGTGGGACTAGTTTCCCTTGTAACCACATGAGAGGTAATTGTTTTTTACTTGTTACATCTCACTTACTTAGTTCTTATGAACTAATGCACTTCTTTTCATTTTGCGTGCAGGTGCGCTTGGTGACAGAAAACTGTTTATGAAAGTTGAATAGGCCAAGCTGTTCGTCTCGTCACTAGTACCGAGTTTTGCAGATTTATCCTAGTGACAATACATCGGTTGTTAGATGATGTTTATACCCAACTAGATGGTTTACTAGAAAATGTTGCACTAGTTATTATTGTTATACATACGGACTTTATGATAGTGACTTGGTCACTACTACACTTATTATTTGTGTGGCTCTTATTTACTATGGTATAAAGGCTTTACACATGTGTTCATGCTTTAACGTAGTTTTTAGTGTATGGTTTTAATAGTTGGTATAAGATTGTAAAACGTTGACCTATAGTCTTCCATGGCATATTTCATATGCCATGGACTTATTGCTTAAACCCTATGTAATTTGATGTATCTTTTACATGGCACTTTGAACAATACTTGGATCTGTGTTTTAAAGGGGGATATAAACTATACAATGTGGGTTTTGAGTTTGGTTGATGGAGGACAGGGTGGCGACATTAATGTGCATCAAAATATGCGGACCTTAAGCTTAGGGATTGGGTCACGCATTGGTTTAGATCAGTTGCAGCAGAGCTGGATGAGCTCCACCTCTGCGCTCTCTGATGGAGTAGATCTTGGGAGGCTAGTTGCGATGGAAGGTATGTATCCTTTCTAGTTTGGCAGCGTTGTTGTCTGTTCGGTTTGGGTTTCTAAACGCACCTCTCATCGTGGCCTCTGCTCTGTGTTGTAGGTTGCATGGCGTAACGAAAATCTTGTTCGTGGTTCATGGGTAGCTCTGAGGGCAATACCATACCCATTTGAGTAATCCTGTTATGACAAGTGTTTAACTTGTTCCCTCATTTTCTTAGTTGTTGTGCCAAAGTTATTACTCATCATGGGTTTGAATGCTTGCCTCTGGTTTCTAATGGTTTTGTGTTGGGAAGGGGTCTGTCTGTAATTTTAATGGGTAAGCATCGTGGATGCGTTAGGACTTGGGGTTTCGTTTCCTTGTTGGGGTTTAGTGCCTTCGGGCCAGAACTTTAATGTATTCAGGTTGTAGTAATGGGAACTCTATATGGAAAATGTGAATGGGTAACTCTCTACAGGCTTTGTGTATTGTAATAAGTTTATATTATTGGAAATGGTGATAGCACCATTTCTTGCAATGGTGCAAGGCTGAGGTTAAATGAATGTGTAACCCCGTATTGTTTTTGGTAATGTTTATGTTTATATTTATCTATAGTATTTGCATTTACTGTGTCAATTTCATGGTTAGCACTCTTCTTTGTTGCATTATGAGGATTCGCAATTGGTGTTTAAGTTCTTTGTATGAAATTGTTACTATGCTGTTGGCCTTTGGAGCTATGACATGAAGGGAAATGGCATTTCTACCATTTACACTGCGACTGTGTAGTTAGATGAATGGATTGTTGTTATTATATGAACTATGTATAGTCAAAGTCATTGTTTGAATTACTGTATGGATAAACGTCGACAACGTCTTTGGCTTTGGGGGCCATGCCATATGTGACTTTCACATTCCTGCCATTTGAGCTACGATAGTGTATTGTACAATTGCATTGTCAATTTTATGGATGAAACTTGTTTATGGATAAATCTTTTATGTTTAAGATGTAAGAGATGTGACAAGGCATAACCATTCAACGATTGTCGTTGATATTCTCCTAGCATTGGCAGGGTCATGTTAATGTTTAAGGTCTTTGTTAAAAGATAGGGCCGAGGGCCATAGTTGCAGTGAGTAAATTTATTGGGTCTTTCAAACTCTATGCAAAGATTTGATGTTTTAGATTATAGCCTGCGTATTTATATATATTGTGGCATTGATAGTGGAATGCTACAATGTGAGATAGAAACCAAATATTAAATCCTACAAGTTTCATTACTGTAACTTGTAAATAAAAAGACCCTATAGGAATCGATCCTCGGTCATTACAGTTGTAAGAGTTTATTGATGTATGGATTCGATTTGGGCATAACTCCTATAGGAATCAATCCTGCGACCTCTATGTAATTATATTTATGTTTTTAATGCATGTTGTACATAATATTTGTAATATCCTGAATTTTGGACCTAACACTTATAGGCATGTGCCTATTGATTATGATGATTATCTTGATGTGTTATTTTTATAATGGGTCGAAGACCCCACTGCATGTGAACATGATGATTTGTTTTATATATTGGGCGTAAGCCAATTATTGTTGAAATATATATATATATATGCTTGTTTGTGTTGGGCATGAACCCTGAAGCACATGATTGATGAGATGTTTTGTGTTGAGTAGGAAGCTCTGGAGCACTTGAGTAATTGATGATTTGTGTTGAGCAAGGAGGTCTAGAGCACTTGAGTGATTGATGATTTGTGTTGAGCAAGGAGTTCTAGAGCACTTGAGTGATTGATGATTTGTGTTGAGTGAGAAGCTCTGGAGCACATGAGTGCTTACCTTTGTGTTGAGCAAGAAGCTCTGGAAGACATGAAAATATAATTGGAAGTGTTGGGCATAAGCCCTAGATCCTTCCATGTTGATGTTGAGCATAAGCTATGGAGCATCGGATCCTTGGCCATTTTATCCCTATGTGTATCGTACAAGTACATCTTAGCATTAGTGTTGAGTGAGGATCTCTAGAATTGCACTAAATTGTAACTCCATGTTGAAACGTTGAGTATGGGCTCTAGTAAGTGCTAGGGTTTACTGAAAAGAATTTAATAAACTTCTGATTGAAAATGATGCGAAAAAAATATTAATCTCATCATACTTATTTATAAGTGATTAAATGAAATTTTGAATTTCTGTATTCTCATCAAAGTACTGAAGAACTACCATGTTATACGAGGGAAATCCAACATGCAAGGATGTTTAGAGTTGCCTAGCCTAGTAGACCTAAACCATCTACCTACTTGACCTTAATGAAGAAGTGTCCTTAAGTCTAGGGATCATGGTATATGATTCCCAAAGACAAGTGTTAACAAGTGATATATTACTATGTACTTTATGCTCGGTATGTGTAAAGAGTCGAATATAATTATAATATTAATGATGAAAGAGAAATAAAAGATCCATCCAATTATTATTTATTATGTAAAGATAATAAATACTCCAAAACCTGAAAAGTCTAATTAGAAACTAGTAGAAAGTTCCTAAGTTAAAATCTTAATAATTAATGAAAGTAATTGAAAAAAGTTAAATCAAGAAACCAAGGTTTCTCAATTTAACTATCCCTTTGACTGAAAAGTATGTCTATAAATACTCAAGCCAAGGAAAGGCTTGGGGTTCTGATCTATCATTAGAGGAGTCATTTTTCTGCTTGTTTGCTCTTAAGTAAATTCTTGGAGAACACTTTCCTGGAAGGAAAAAGGAGAACTGATACAGATCTGATATACCAGATAGGAAGCCTTACCTTAGGAGCTCTAAGCTACTTGCATGTTGGATTCCATCTTGGGGGGATCCGGATTAAAACCAGGAATGGTTCCGAGTCATGGTTGGGTGGAACATGGTAGTTCCCAAGTGATTTGGTCATCAAAACAGAGGTCAGATATGTCTTAATTTGTTAATGTTGGTTATTTAAAGTTTGCAGGTTCAGCGATTAAAGGAGATTCAGAAATTTACAGGTATGAATTCTTAGTATGTCAAGTTCATTTATAGCATAGATGTTGGTTGCTTTAGGTAAAGGTTCATATTGTATTTTTAACCCTAGAAATTATTGTTCTATCTATATCATCTCGGGTTTGCATTTCTTAAATTGTAACCCTAGGCTGCAAATTACACCTCATGCTGTATTCACCTAGGTTTGTGCAATTAAGTTAGTTTTATGTATTTATCTTCATTTCTCAAACCATGTTTAATGAAAACTAGGTTTTGTTTCATATTACTATATAGCTGTACTTTTAACCTTGCTTACTCTACTGACATATTCCATTTGTTAGTAGAGACATGTTATAGATTAAAATAGATTAATCCTAGAAACAAGATTTAAAATACATAAACTCGCAAACTAGATAACCTAAGGTACTATCTATAAACTGAACTATATATATATATATATATATATATTTATAGCTAGCTTTCATATTTGTTTATGTATGATGTCCTTATATATATATATATATATATATAAGGACATCATACATAAACAAATATGAAAGCTAGCTATAAATCATCTATAAATGTTTTAAGACCTTTCGAGGTCTGTCTCATTGAATACAAACTAAATAGTAAATCATTCCATTAATAACAACATCATAAATAAATGAGCAAGAAGTATCATGACCATCTTTTTGGTCCAAGATTCACATCTAAATCCATAGTCCTAGTAATTAAAATAAATAACATTATAATTACATGCAAAATTATTGCAAAGGTCCCATCTCATAAAGCTCATAAGCATTAATTATAAGCATAGGTCATGACTTCGATCCCTATGGGTTCACAACCCAAGTCGTGGGCCTAAATCAAACAACTATCTTACATACGCATTAACAATAACCAAAATTACATAAGATGCATCTCATTCCATATAATGAATTAAACAAATATATCACACATAGTAATCGTTTCATGTATTACACATCAAAATCATATCACAGTCCAAATAATTATAATGGGGACATGAATCGAATCCTGCAGGCATGGAAGCCCAACCCTCATCCATATAAAATATAGAACTCATTACATCAACCATGTTTAGGGTTCCAACCCTATGGGTATTGGTTACAAGGCCATGCTATACATTAGAGTATGTGGGCTACATTAAATAAAATCAATGCTATTAAAATAACAACTCAACGCATACACTACAACAAGGTCGTAAGACCTAGGTCTCTGTCTAATGCTGCAAGCACGACCATGGCCTTAAACCATCTAAAATACGCATACTCCCTTTTTAACATTCTAACTACAGCAATGGAGGCCATCGTGGGCTTGCACCCGAGATTATATATAATCCACATTATATACTAAACTCACAAATCATTATATAGTAAACAACCACCTGAAGCTGCGCAACATTCACCCAAGCCATATACGACATACCAAATAAAAATGCACAGTATGGATTTAATCAACAAACTAACTTTGTTAATGATTTCACCCCACAAGATAATCAACAAAGTACAAACATTAATGAAATACATTGGAGCTATCACAACCACTAAGGGAAAGGATTAATCCACATACGGCATGGCCTTTAGCCCACGTTGTCCATTATCACAACCAAATATAAATACTCAACACACAGACCATAAATGAAGGCATATGCTTGTTTATAAACCATCATAATAAACCATTAACCCAGCATGAATTTCATCCACACACAAAGCAAGCATAAAAACCACGACCATTCACAAAATGTAGAGTATTTACATTATGCACAATAATTCCATAATTGCATTCAAGTACACAGAGGCGTGCCAATGGGCTATGGCACCATTGCAAGCAATGGTGCGGCCCATGCCTCAAAAGCCCCAAATCCATTTATGATTTACATAACCCAAAATTAAATACACAGAGCCTGTGAGGACACAAGTTTTCTCTATGGCCAAAAACACCACACCATTAATTTAAAAACCCAAGTCTGTTCATTACAAGTTCGAAGGAGAATTCAAACCCCATAGAGAACTCCAAAACCAAACGATGAAACCCCATCCAGACAGGATGAGGGACAATAAGCGTAAGCTTGTTAGCAGGACTTACCTTGCACTTCTCTCATAGTCAAACCCATGACAGAGCTTGAGCCACGCTGCTCTTCCTCATACCTCGGCACCTACAACCAACAAGAGAAACCATGAGTTAGAAGTATGGCAATGATAGAAGCTTCAAGGCAACATGAAATAGCAGGCAAGAAAACCCTAAGCGAAGCTTACCTTCCAAGTATGGAGTTCGCCTCCATTTCTCCTGTGCAGAGCCAAGACCAAACCCCAATTGACAAGTGAAATGACCAAACCATCGTGAGCCAAGCCTAAGTTTACGCTGCCATGAAAACCAAGGTGCATTAATGGCACCAACTAGTTTCCAAGATCAAAGCCAAAAACCCACTTTGCCATAGTTGACATTGTTACCAAATGATAATCTATACCACCATGCAAATCATTAAACCCCAACGTATATGGTTCAACCATATGTTATGTCACCACCCCAAATCATATCACAACGTTTAATTATATAGCAAGGTTATGTTTGGTACATAGTCCATGTATATCATGCACTAGTTCAAGGTTTAAGCCACAAGGCATACAACATTTAAACCATAGGATTAAAGCCTTAACCTAATACAATGTGATTGCCCTAAGCTTAATGCTTAGTGAACATGTCATATAAAATATGCCATGTTAAATATTTAACCCTTATAAAAATCAAAGGTCTGGTTTTAAGCCAAGATTGTAACCTGCAAATAAGAAAACATAGGAATGTTAATAATTTTAATAAAATAAACATAGAACAAGATTATATTAAGTATAAAAAGATGAAACTTAAACCATAAGGAAGTATAAGTAGTGGACAGGAAATTTAGCTGTGATAGCTAAATTGACAAGAATATCACTTACCATGTTATAACTCTGAATCGGTAAGGAACCATAACAACTAGTAGTAGGTCCTTTAGGATTAATACATTTAGTACTTTTTAAACAAAACCCCGTCGCAAAGTATGAACTACATATGAAATAAAATAGGTGCCTTAGTTCAGAGAACTAAGTAAGCCTGCAAACAAGTAAACACATTTACCTCTCACACCGTCATAGGAAAACGAGTCCTGCCACTCCGCCCACTTTGTTTCCACAAACAAAGTTAAGTTAGGACTTTATACATAACAAGTAAGACTATGCAGAAAAGATGAAGCATTTAAATCCAGTAACGACACATACGCAACAGATGTATAAACATAAGACTAAGCAGTAAACAGCAGTATGACATTGTAAGTAAAATACATTAATAATAATGACTAAAAGTAAATGACAGAACGTAAGAACAAATTCAAGTAAATAGTGGTACATGAAGTGTACGATATAGTTCCACAAGTCAATAATGTTCCATCTAGGTAGTTTTTACTAGCCTAATAAATAAATAAAAAATTTGATTTTTGGGGACATTACAATATTATAGTCGATTTATTGCATTGGGGATTTCGTTATGGCATGTGATTCTTATAATGTAGTTTGTAAGTATTTAAAGGATTTGATTTATTATACATGCAATGGATTTATTATGTGATAATTTCATTACTGCATACAATTTCGTGGATGTAGTTGGTATATTAAATATGTGGTTTGATTTAATGTGGAGTATTGGTAAAGCATAAATCATGGACCATTAAGTGGTCTCGATACTTGGACTATATATTTGACTTGTGAATTATTTGGTTAATGGAAAAAATATTGTTTAACCTTGGTTCTTAGTAGAAATATGTACAGACCCTAGAGGTCTTCGATGGTTTTTATTTTAGCTTTAGTTCTTTGAATTGATTATTATTCTTAAGTATAGAATAATGTGTTTATAATATTGTTTCATTTAGAATACTGTTATGTTTATACTTGATGTAATGTAAATGATTTATTTATTAGGTTATGTTTACTATATTAGTTAATTGTATTTTATATTTAGTTTTTGTTTATATCTTAGCCTGAATTAGTTATTTATTCCTAATTATAGTTTTGATGGAAATATAGAATCTTTCAGTAGAGTTCATAGGTAAATAAAGATATAGGCACTGTTAGAGTAATTCCTAGGCTTTAGAAAAACAAAGTTTAAGGTGTAATTAAATGTAGAACTAAATATAGCAAAAATAAACCCTAAATATTTCTTAAAGAGGAATTAATTTACAGACATATGGTTTATAAATAAAAATGTAACCCCTAAAAGATTTTGTCATGAAAACAATGGTAAACATAGGGTTAGAAACATAACATGAAGATTTACATATTCTAAGCATAAATTATACTAGATAATGAAATAGGAAGTCAAGGACCTCATACCGAAAAGGTGAAGCTATTCCAATGGATGAAACCTGCACACTCAATTACCCATCATTAACAATTCATAGGTAGATCTGACCCTGTATAGATGACCGAATCACTTGAGAACTACCACGTTCCACCAACCATGACCCGGAACCATTCCTAGTTTTAATCTAGATCCCCCTGAGCTGGTTCCAACATGCAAGTAGCTTATATCTCCTAAGGTAAGGCTTCCCTAACTGGTATATCAAGCCTGGATCAATTCTTTTTCCTCTTAGGAAAATGTTCTCCAAGAACTCTCTTGAGAATAAATCAGGCAGAATAATGACTCCAAAAAGATGGAAGAGATCCCCAAGCCTCTCTTTGGCTTGGTAATTTATAGACAGACTTCTCAGTCAAAGGGGAAGTTAAATGAAGAATCATTTAATTTCTTGATTTAACCCTTTTTATTTAATTTAGGTACTTTCAATATTTTAATTTAGGAACTTTTAACTAGTTCCTAATTGGACTTTTGTATGTATTATAATATTTAATTTTCTTTTAGTAATAATAATAATAGATGGAGCTTTTCCCTCTTTCTTACATTATTAATATTATTACTATGCTTACTATTTATACATACGATGTATTAAATATATAATAATATATTATTTGTTAACATTTGTCTTTGGGTATCGTATATTATGATCTCTAAACTTACGACACTTTTTTCATTAAGGTCATCAAGTAGGTGGTTAGGTCTGCTAGGCTAGGCAACTCTAAACATCCTTGCATGTTGGATTCTCTCATATAACATGGTAGTTCTTCAGTACTTGATGAGATACAGAAATTCAAAATTTCAATTAATCACTTATAAATAAGTCATATGAGATCAATATTTTTCTCGAGTCATTTTCACTCAACCTAATTAATTCTTTTTAGTAACTCCTAGAGCTTATTCAGAGCCCATACTCAATGCTAAAAATAGGGAGTTACAAACTCGGTGCAATTCCAGATCTCCTCGCTCAACACTAATGATAGGATGTACTTATAGGATACACCTAGGGATACAATGGCCGAGGATCCGATGTTACAGAGCTTATGCCCAACATCAACATAGAAGGATCCAAGCCTTATGCTCAACACTTCCAATTTATCTTTTCATGTGTTCAATAGCTTCATGCTCAACACAAATGTCTCAAAACTCATGTGCTCTAGAAATTCTCGCTCAAAACAAACATAAGTACTCATGCGCTCCAAAGCTTCTTGCTCAACAAAAAACATCAATTTACCCATGTTCTCTAGAGCTCCTCGCTCAACACAAAATATCTCATCAACCATGTGCTTCAAGGTCCACACTATTAAATTTGAGCATATAGATCTGTAGACAAACACACAACTCACAAAGAAGATCTCACAATTTACTCAGCCATTGAAGAATGAAACAGTGCAAAAGGCTTGCAGCTGTGAATGCTTTCATTAATCAAAAAAGTAATCCAGATAATAATTACAATGATGTAAAATGGATTTAATAGCCACAAGCAATTCGAATCCACATGAGGAAGTTCGAATTGATGACTCTACTTCACTGTAGGTAACCAAGACATTGTCTAAATCACTATTGGAGGACCCAGTAGTTAACTGTCCTTGTATAAATCATAACTGGAGTTCTAAAAACACAACCAAGTGTTACATTTAGTATTAAATAATGGTTAACTGACTGTGGTAGGTGAGAACAGCACCCCACATGTGTGCAATTAATTAAACCATTATTTAACTGAATGTAGAGGGCTAGAACTCAATGTAACTGACTCCTAGACCCAGTAGTTGACTGTCCTTGTCTAAATCATAACCGGAGTTCTAAAAACACAACCAAGTGTTACATTTAGTATTAAATAATGGTTAAATGACTGTGGTAGGTGAGAAAAACGTCCCACATGTGTGCAATTAATTAAACCATTATTTAACTGAATGTAGAGAGCTAGAACTAAATGTAACTCACTCCTAACTTGGCTTGACTAGTCATTAACTGAAGTGAACTGACCTTGGTTGGTTTCGGCACTCCCAGTTGCTTCCTAAATTGTAGGGATTGATCTAGGAGACTCCTAAACTTATGCAATCAAGTGCAATAAGTGGCAGTGAGCCTCAATTAGTGTTCCCCACACTTAGGTAACTGAAACATGTGCCCCAATTAGGTCAAGTTTAACCAATGGTGCTAATGACTATAAATAGACTGGATGGACTCCCGATTTAGACATATGACCAAATTTGGACATATAAGTACTCATGCGCTCCAAATCTTCTTGCTCAACAAAAAACATCAATTTACCCATGTTCTCTAGAGCTCCTCGCTTAACACAAAATATCTCATCAACCATGTGCTTCAAGGTCCACACCCAACATAAGAAAACATATATATATATATATATATATCATTTGCAATTGGCTTATCCCCAATATCTCAAATAGATCATCATGTTCATATGCAGTGGGGTCTTTGACCCAGCATATCAAAATAAAACATAAAGGTAACATCATAATCAATGGGGCTCATGCCCATAAGTGGTAGGTCTAAAAGTTGAGATATTACAACCCTCCCCGCTTAGAGAAACACCTTCCCTAGTGTTCTAGGGACTCAGAATGAAATCATAAAACAAGGCGCAGTAAGCATTTCTCATGGTGGCTTCATTCTCCCAACTAGCCTCATCGGCTTCGTAGAGCTTCCATTGCACTTTCAACTAGACTATGGTGCGCTTCCTAAGATGAACCTCTCTCTCATCGAACATATGAAGAGGTTTAGGGGAAAAGTCCCCTACATGTTCCACCTGTAATAAGGACCAATCAATCACATGTTTAGTATAATAAACATATTTCTTTAATAAAGATGCATGGAAAACATTATGAACTCTTATGTGAGGAGGTAATGCTAGTTCATATGCCACTACCACTCTCTTGATCAGTATTTCAAAGGGTCCACAAAATCTATGTGCTAGCTTATCACACCTTCCCAAGCTCAATGAGTTCCGTTTTTCTTTTTCTTTCAAGTAGACATGGTCACCTATTTGATAATATTTATCTTTCCTTTTTCTTATCTGCATAGATTTTCTGGCGGTCTTGTGCTTCTTTAAGGCTCACATGGACCCGGGTAACCAACTGTTCTAAGTCCTTTAACAACTAAGGCCCCAACATGAGTCGATCCACCGGGTTATCCCAAGTAACCGGTGTTCTATACTTCTGTCCATAGACTACCTCAAAGGGACTCATCTTGGAAGAATTCTGCTATCCATTGTTATACACAAACTATGCAAGATGTAGGTAATCTTCCCACTTGGTGGGGTTGTTCATGACATACATCCTAAGAATGTCCTCAACAATCTGGTTTACCCTTTCTGTCTTCCCGTCTGTTTGCAGGTGATAAGCAGTACTAAATTGCAACTGTGTCTCTAATCCGTAGAATAAAGATCTCCAAAAAGTTTCTGGTCACTTAATATCTCTATCCGAAATTATTTCCTTGGGTATCGCATGCAATCTAAATATCTCCTTCAAGAATATATCGGCAATGTGTACTACCTTGTAGGTTGACTTCACTAGAATGAAGTGTGCTGCTTTTGAAAATTTGTCAACAACTACAAAGATAGAATCATTCTTTTATTACTCTTAGGTAGAACGGTGATAAAATCCATACTAATGACCTCCCACTTCCATTCTGGAATGGGTAATGGCTGCAACAATCCCAAAGGATGCTGATGCTCAACTTTGACCAGCTAAAATTCCTAACATTCACAATAAACAACACAATGTCGGCCTTTAAATTAGGCCAGAAAAAGTGTCTCTTAATGACAAATATCATCTTTTGATATCTTGGATGCCCCAAGTAGGGTGTTCGATGAAATTCCGTGAGGATGCTAGACTGAATGTCCCCTCCTTCTAGAATGTACAATCTCTCTTTGGACCATAACAGTCTTATTTCATCTACCTTGTACTCCTTTTGTTGTTGAAACAACCTGTCCTCCTGGACCTTCTTGAGGATTTCTACATAGAAAGGGTAAACTATGTTGGCCATTCTAATCCACTTGTGTAAATCCGAATTGGTTTGAATTAAAGTCACCTCATATATCATATGAGTTTGTTGGCTCAAAGCATCAACAATCTTGTTCTCTTTGACATTAATATGATTTAGCTTGAAATGGTACTCACTAAGGAAAGCCAACCATCTGGATTTCCTAGCATTCAGATCTGGTTGCTCGAATAAATACTTTAGACTCATATTGTATGTCTTCAGAAATAATTTCCTTCCCATAGGGTAGTGCCACGGGGACTTCACTTAATGAAATTCTCACATATTACGTGCAATCGTGGGATATTAAAGAATACCCTTAATTTTGGTAGATATTGAACCAAACTATTTTTGTTGAAATTCCCTCCCAATACCTAAAATCTCCCCCTGACCTTTTTTTATACCCCAATCCTTATAAACCACCCTACCACCCCCCAACCTTAAACCCCTCATCCCCCCAATACATGCAATATATTGGTTCAATTTTTGACAATTTTAAAACCCACAATATGAACTAACGTGCTATGATATTGGTCAACAAGTGAAGCCCCCGTGGGTAGTGCCTCCATGTTAGGAACCCATGTCAATCCCTCTCTTTACTATGTTAGTATATTGTTGTTGGACGCATATGCTTTGTAAGTCGTCCCATAGTAATTGTTGATCCATAGTTGTGTTATTGTTGTGAGGTGCATATGCTTTGTAAGCTGCTTGTAGTATTTGTTGATCCATAGTTTATATTGGCCCATGGTTTTGACCCATAGTATTGGCGCCCATAGTTTATATTGGCCCATGGTTTTGACCCATAGTATTGGCGCCTATTTTTAGTATATAAGTGTGTGTTGAGGCCAAGGAAGGCACCGTGAAGTTATTTTGTATTGAGCTTGCTCAAAGGAGGTTGCCCCCTCGAAGTGGCCTGCGATTAATATAAAAGTGATTTTGAGTTCTTCTGCAATATCATGTATTTTGATTACTTGTGTTGCAGGGTCCTCACATCTGGTATCAGAGCACTTTCCTTGGCACAAGTGGGAAATTTTTTTCTTTTTTTGGGCGGCGACTTTCAGGTCAATTTCTGAAACTTTCTGCACAAAATTAGAAGAAACCGATTGCATACCTGAATTCATCTTTAAAAAATACGCAGTTTCAAAAAAAAAAATCATCTCATTTGGAGTTCTAAAAGTGGAGATATCGCGGATTTAAAATCAACAATTTTTCAGAATTTCGATGACGGCTGCGGAAATTGCGGCAAGAAAATCTTTTGACCGAGTGCCCAGATTTCTATTTCGATTTCATGGGTAGAAGCAGAGTGGTTGTTCCAGTTCCGGAAACATGCTATAATAGCGATTCTGAGCAATATAGATCCGTTTTTTGAACATTGGGTGGAATTTCTGCCCAAATTTTTTTTCTGTTGCAGGTTCGGATCTGGGAATAATCCCTATCCACTTAAATGTGGGAAGTACTTGGGCATAAGCCCTAAAACTCATTGTGAGGAGTACCACAGGAACCCCGAAGTAGCTGGCCATTGAAAGGACCTGCCAAGCGAAAAGGGCAACGACCCCTACCTGATTGACTAGTTCCCACCCGTGAGGTAAACCAAGAGCTGTCGTTTGTGTCCAAGAGGTTATCAGTTTTACCTGAGCCGTGGAGTGAGGGGTACTGCCCCAATACGCAAGCCGTCGGACATCATTGGTGGCTGAGTGAATCCCTTGAACCGATAGGAAGCTGCACATACCTGGGGTCCATATCTATTGCACAATTGCATATTTCCTCTTTCCAGAACTATTGCCGGTCAGTTCCATGCCGTTGCAGATCCATCTGTTGCCGATCACTTCTGCGCCGTTGCAGATCCCTTCGTGAAAAAATCTCCTGCTTATGGTTGTCACCTGCACAGGAGCAAAAATCATGGAGGAAGCACTTGCAGCCATCCAAGCCAAACTCCAGGAACTGGATGAAAAATTTCTTGGTCTCCATCTTGAGCATTTAGCTATGAACACCAGACGACAATCCGAGTCTTCATCAACCAATGGGTTCTCTTCTTCCAGCAATTTTCGCGATCCGAAGCTAGATTTTCCTCGCTTTAATGGTACTGATCCGACTGGCTGGATCTATCGTGCAGAACAATATTTCAGCCTTCATAATACTTTTGATGTCCACCAAGTTCCACTTGCCTCCTTTCATTTGGAACAGGAAGCTATTCAATGGTATCGTTGGTACATCAAGGCTCATGAAGAGCCAAAATGGCCTGCTTTTTGTCAACTCCTTTTGCACCATTTTGGTCCGAGTGCTTTTGATGACTTCACACGAGCTCTCACTAAACTTCGCTAAACTGGCACTGTGAAAAAGTATCAAACTGAATTTGAGAAACTAGCTAATCACATGGAAGGATTACCTGATGACTTCTACCGGAGTTGTTTTATCAGTGGTCTAATGGATGCAATTCGCTCTGAGGTCAAAATGTTCAGTCCCAACACAATGATGGAATCCATGGGGTTGGCTAAGTTGGCAGAAGACAATATGGCAGCCCAAAAGTGCTCCACATCCTCTTTTGTTCCCTTCCGAAATATGGGTTCTCAACGACCTCCCATTCCGCCAGCTCCTCGCTCACCTCCACTCAAGCATTTGTCTGAAACAGAGATGCAGGCATGCAGAGAAAAAGGGCTTTGTTATAATTATGATGAGAAATTCAATCGGGGACATCGATGTGTTCAACAAAAGCTCTATCTCTTAGATGTGGATTCCCCACCTGCCTCTGAAATTGGTGAAGAATTTTTCGATATAATGGATGCTCCGGTTGACACTCAGGAGCCGCCTACTAACCCTCCATCTCAGGACGACCAACCCGAGATATCCCTCCATGCTTTAGCTGGAGTCACTGCCCCCCAAAC
>LPNX011109653.1:244006-268532 GCA_001517045.1 Pseudotsuga menziesii
ACATGGTGTCATTGCTCAGCTCCATTCCATTCAAATGCAACCATCAGCGGCCCCCACTACTCCTTTGGATCTCCAACAAATTCTGGATCGCTATACAGGTGTTTTTGCTGAACCAGTGGGACTTCCACCTTCATGACCCGAGGACCATCATATTCAACTCCTTCCTGGCCGCATTCCTCCAAACATCAGGCCCTATTTGCGGAAATTCATTCTGGTATTTTTTATGATATCCTCATCTACAGTAAAACATGGGCTGAACATCTCTAGCATCTGGCTCTTGTAATGCAACTTTTCTCTGATCATCATCCCCATGCCAACAAGTCTAAATGTGTTTTTGGCCAAAAGGAAGTTAAGTATCTCGGGCACATTATCTCAACACAAGGGGTTTGTGTGGATCCTGCCAAAATCGTTGCCATGAACAATTGGCCACCTCCTCAGACACTCAAGAGCCTTCGTGGGTTTTTGGGGTTGACTGGCTACTACCGCAAGTTTGTTAAGGATTATGGGAAGCTTGCAGCTCCATTAACTGCTCTGTTTAAAAATGATGCTTTTACATGGACACATGTTCCTGCGCGTGCATTTGACAAGCTAAAACAAGCTATGTGTACTACACTTGTTCTAGCTATGCCCGATTTTTCCAAGCCCTTCACTATTGAGAGTGATGCTTGCGGCAATGGACTGGGTGCTATTCTCCTTCAAGATGAACACCCCATGGCATTCACCCGCAAAGCCCTTTTCGGTAAGAATTTAGCTGCCTCTACATATGAGAAGGCAATGATGGCCATTTTGCATGCGGTACAAAAGTGGCGACCCTACCTCTCAGGGAATCATTTCTACATCACGACTCATCACCAGAGTCTGAAATATTTCCAAGAACAGCGTGTATCCTCCCCAGCACAACAGAAATGGGTTAGCAAACTCATGGGTTATGACTATGAGATCACTTATAAGAAGGGTAAGGACAATCTTGTGGCGGATGCCCCTTCTCGCACAATTGATGACCAAGGGTCTCTTTCCGCCATTTCTATGCCTGTTCCAAATTGGTTGCAATCGGTTCAGCAGGGTTATGTCAATGACTCTTCATTATCTCACATCATCCAACGCTTGGACAACAACCATTCTGCTGTCCCACATTACTCTTGGGATGGTTCTTCACTGCGATACAAGGGTCGTCTGGTGCTTCCCCAGAACACAGCTCTTCAACAAGCTATCTTCTATGAACTCCATGCTTCTCCGTCAGTGGAGCACTCTGGTTTTCTCAAAACATATGAACGGGCACGGTGCAACTTCTTTTGGTAGGGCATGAAAAGGACAATTCAACAGATGGTGGTTGAATGTGATACCTGCCCGCGCAATAAGGGTGAAACAACACCCCTTCCGGGATTGCTTGAGCCCTTGCCCATCCCTCCCCAAATATGGACAGATATTTCTATGTATTTCATTGACGGGCTCCCTAAATCTGGAGAGAAGACTGTGATTTTGGTTGTGGTTCATCACCTCTCCAAATATAGTCATTTTTGTGCTCTCAGCCATCCCTATACAGCCTCTTCCGTTGCTCAAATTTTCCTGGACCAGATCTTTCGTCTTCATGGAATGCCTTCTTCCATTGTCTCGGATCGTGATGCGACTTTCACCAGTCATTTTTGGACAGAACTCTTTCACCACACTGGCACCAAACTGAAGATGCGTTCAGGTTATCACCCCCAAACGGATGGTCAGACTGAAATTATCAATAAATGCTTGGAACCTTATCTTCGTTGCTTCTCCTCTAAGCAACAACATCAGTGGGCAAAGTGGCTCCCTCTCGCTGAATGGTGGTACAATCCCTCTTACTGCACTGCCTCTAAAATGACTCCATATGAAGCAGTTTATGTTCAAGCACCGCTAGTTCTTCTTCCTTACACCCCCAGCAGTTCTCCAGTTCAGGCAGTTGACGCGGTCCTTCACATTTTGCGCGAAAACCTTCACATAGTCGGAAATCGCATGAAGCAACAAGCTGATCAGCACCGTTCTGAGCGCACTTTTGAAGCCGGTGATATAGTTTTTCTTTGTCTCCAGCCTTACAAGCAATCCTCACTAAAACTCAAAGGGTGTCATAAGCTCACTCCAAAGTTCTATGGGCCATATAGGATTCTTCAGAAGATTGGGTCTGTTGCTTCTAAATTGGAACTTCCGCCTTCTTCCCGCATTCATCCAGTATTTCATGTCTCTTGTTTGAAGAAAGTTCTTGGCACCAACATCAAAGGCCAAACTATTTTACCAGAACTGGATAAGGAAGGATCCATCTTTTTGGAGCCGGAGGCTGTCCTCAATAAGCGCACTCGTCAGCTCCGCTCTCGCTCTATCACAGAGGTCTTCATTCAATGGCACGGAATGCAGCCCGAGGATGCTACGTGGGCACCACTCCTCCAGATACAACGACAATTTCCACATCTAAAGCTTTGAGGACAAAGCTTTTTCTAAGGGGGAGGGGATGTTAGGAACCCATGTCAATCCCTCTCTTTACTATGTTAGTATATTGTTTTTGGACGCATATGCTTTGTAAGTCGTCCCATAGTAATTGTTGATCCATAGTTGTGTTATTGTTGTGAGGCGCATATGCTTTGTAAGCCGCCTGTAGTATTTGTTGATCCATAGTTTATATTGGCCCATGGTTTTGACCCATAGTATTGGCGCCCATGGTTTATATTGGCCCATGGTTTTGACCCATAGTATTGGCGCCTATTTTTAGTATATAAGTGTGTGTTGAGGCCAAGGAAGGCACCGTGAAGTTATTTTGTATTGAGCTTGCTCAAAGGAGGTTGCCCCCTCGAAGTGGCCTGCGATTAATATAAAAGTGATTTTGAGTTCTTCTGCTATATCGTATATTTTGATTACTTGTGCTGCAGGGTCCTCATACTCCACATCTTCAAGGCATGGATGATGGATGCTAACTCAATATTGTGTGTGGGGTAGTTATGCTCATGTTCTTTTAACTTTCACAATTCATAACAGATCATGTAATCATTCTACAAGAGGACTCCTATGAGTCCATCTTTTCTTTCTTTCGTGCAAACAACGAAATCCCCATCGGGATCCGCAATTCATAGTATCGGTGTGGTCGTCAAAAGCTTCTTAAGTCCATAAGAACTTTTTTTCCTTCTTTTGCAAAGTGGTCATGGGATTGGAGTCTTTTTCCTGGTTAAGGGATTAGAGTCTTTTTCTAATCCGGGTTAACGGATTAGGGAATTTGGATTCTTCTGAATACCTATATTTTGTATTGTGAGGATTCATAATGTAATGAAGAGAATATAGGAGGTGTGACTCCAATGTTTTCTTTTTTTCCCGGTTAAGCGTTTCCAAAATAAATATTTGTGTTTATGTGTGAATGATGTGTTGTGATCTCTATTTTGATTAAAAGAATCTGTATGCTTTGCTAATCTACATAGGTTTAAAACTTACATGTTTGTATGTAAATAATGAATATCTCACCAAAAAAAATTGTTCTAGGGCATGACACTGGGTTTATTCAGTAGCAAGAGGACTCATAGGTTGAACACCAACCTCAGTCGTGTGCACTAATGGACCAGGGTGTGGCTAGATTCACCAAATGATAAAATAGTTAGACATCATGCATGTGATCCATACACAATAAAAATGAACTATACAAGTACAAATATTCAAGTAGATACCTTTGTGTGACTTATCTCCATTATAGATCCAGCATTGACTACAACATTGACAACCCCGCTAAGGTCTGGAATGGAGGACTCTACATCCGGATGTTGTAAACATGCAAAAATAACATTAAGAAAAACAAGTTGTGAAGTGAATTGAAATCTAACGAGCATATTCCATTGGAAGTGTGTACATTACCATGGAATCAGTAGGTTCATTTTCATGGAAACCCTATAATGTCCCCCAAAAAAAAAAAAAAAAAAAAAATTATAGGCTAGTAAAAACTACCTAGAGGGAACATTATTGTCTTGCGAAACTATATCATACAATTCATGTACCACTGTTTACTCATAATCTGTTCTTACATTCTGTCATTTTACTTTTAGTCATTATTATTAATGTATTTTACTTACAAAGTCGTACTGTTGTTTACTGCTTAGTCTTATGTTTATACATCTTTCGCGTATATGTCGTTACTTGATTTAAATGCTTCGTCATTTCTGCATAGCCTTACTTGTGTATTTATAAAGTCCTAACTTAACCTTTTTTGTGGAAAAAAAGTGAGCGGAGTGGCGGGACTCGTTCTCCCATGACGATTTGAAAGGTAAAGGCGTTTACTTGTTTGTAGGCTTACTTAGTTCTTCGAACTAAGGCACCTCTTTTATTTCATATGCAAATCATACTTTGTGATAGAGTCATATTTAAAGAGCACTGAATATCTTGATCCTACTAGGCCTACTGTTTGTTACTATGGTTCCTTACCGACATCAAACTATACAAGGTAAATGTTTTTTTTGTCAATTTAGCTATCACAACTAAATTTCCTATGTACTACTTATACTTAATTATGGTTTTAATATCGTCGTTTACATCTTAGTGTATTTTACATTCTATGTGGATTTTATTAAAACTATTAACATATCATGTGCTTTCTTATTGCAGGTTATGATCTTGGCCTAAAAACCAGACCTTGATTTTCATAAAGGGTAAATATTAACATGGCATATGAAATATGCCATGTTTACTAAGCATTTAATCTTAGGGAAACCTTATTATGTTTAAGGCTTTAAGCCTAGGGTTTACATGTTATATTTAATACATAATCCATGTGGCTTGACTTATGACTAGCGCAAAACAACCATGGACTATGCACTAAACCTAACATTGCATTGTATTAAACCTGTGATATGATTTGGGGTGGTGAATATAACATATGGTTGAACCATATACATTGGGGTTTAAGGATTTGTATGGTAGTGAAGACTATCGTTTGGCAACGATATCAAACTATGGAAAAGTGGGTTTTGGGTTGTGATGTTGGAAACTAGCTGGTGCCATTAATTCACCTTGGTTTTCATGGCAGCCCAAACTTAGGCTTGGCTCATGATGGACTTGTACTTTTCATTTTATCATTTGGGGTTTGGTCTTGGCTCTATGCAGGGAAATTGGAGGAGACCTCCAGACTTCAAGGTAAGATTCGTTCTAGGTTTTTATGTCTGCAATTTGTTTGTTGCATTGCTCTCATTGTTGCCATACTTCTCACTCCTATTTTCTCTTGGTATTTGTAGGTGACGAGGTTTGGGGAAGAGCAGTGTGGCTCAAGCTCTATCGTTGGTTTGAATGTGGTGCCAAATGTGAGGTACACTTTGCCAAACAAGCCTGCTCTTGTTGTCTCTCGGCATGTCTGCATTTTGTTTCATTGTTTTGGTTTAGGGATTCTCTGTGGGGTTTTGGTTTCACCTTCAGGCTTGTGATGAACATACTTGCATTTTGTAAATATTTTTAGGCTTTTAAGTCATGATTAAATCTTATGCCCCTATGGGCTCTATGCATAAGTTTATTTAAATTCGAAACTTTGCTTTAGGGGTTTCTAGCCTGGGTAGCACCATTGCTTGCAATGGTGCCAAGCCCATGGCACGACAGTATAAGCTTCATTTTTGGTCTTTAATGGCAACTGTGTAAATAAGAATATTTGGAAATAATGGACATATAGATATATATACTATTTTATATACTTGTAATGGTTATTACAATTGATGTGGTTGTTGATGAATTTATACTGCGCTATTTATTTGTTACGGTGGGTTTGTAAATGGAATTTCTCCTATGGTTGCAGGTCTGGGTAGAATGATGTTATTTGGATCTTTATTGTAAATACTTGATAGTGTGGGTAAATGCCTTGCTGTAGGTGGCATGATCCTTTCCCTTAGTGGCTGCGATAGCTCCAAATGGATTTCATTATTGTTTATACTTCGTTGATTAGCATGTGGGGCGAAATCGTTCACAGAGTTAGTTTGTTGTTTATATCCATATTGTGTATTTTATTTGGTAAGTCATGGCTTGAGTGAATTATGAGCATAGCTTCAGATGTTTGTTTTACTGTTTATGATTTCATTGGTTTGGAAAAATAGTGTGGATTAAATGTGAGCCCAGGGTGCAAGCCCTCGATGGCCTTTCTTGTTGTAGTTAAATTTTTAAAAGAGACTCTGTACATAGTTTTATATGTTAAGGCCGAGGCCATGGTTACAGAGCAAGGGTAGAAGCATAAGCCTCATGACTTGTTGTAGCTAATGTATATGGTTGTTATTGTAATAATTATTGAGTTTATTAATGAAGCCTGCATAGGTTGTATGTATAGCGTGTCTTTGGTAAATGGTACCCATAGGGTTTGAATATTGTTCGTGGGTCTTGTATGAGTTGTATTTATGATTTATAGATGAGAGTTGGGCTTGTATGACCACAGGATTCGATTCCCGTTCTCATTGTAATTACTATGATTTGTAATACGATTTTGATATTTTTAATACATGAATCGATTCCTGTGTATGATATAATGTTTAATTCATTATATGGAATGTTTGTTGAGTTACATATTTGATTAATGTTAAGAATATATGATATGGTTGTTTGATTTAGGCCTGCAACTTGGGTTTGAATACCCACAGGGATCGAAGTCGTGACCTTTGTTTATAATTATACAGTTCTTTATAACTTGTTTTTAATGTTTTGCTTGATGTAAATTATAAGCAATAGTTGTGAGGGTCCTTTAAAAGAATTATGCATGCGATTATGATATGGTTTAGTTAGGACTGTGGATTATATATATATGTGAACAGATATTTGATCTCGGACCAAATGGATAGTCACAGTGCTTACTCTATTCGTTTATTTATGATGATGTATTTTTAAACGGAATGCTTTACTATTTAGCCTGTATCAATGAGACAGACCTTGAAAGGCCTTTAATGGTTTATTATCTTTGATTTAAATGTAGAATAATTTACAGATAGTATATTGATTTGTTTATGTTTGATGTCTATATATGTTTATATATATACCTAGTAGTTCAATCTGTAGATAGTACCTTAGGTTATATAGATTATAAATTATACCTAAAAGTATTCAGAACCTACTCCTAAGATTAATCTATTTAAATCTATAATGTGTCTCTACTCACAAATGGAGTATGTCAGTAGAGTATATAAAGACTAAGTGAACATTAATAGCAGGTATGAAATAACCTAGTTTGTACATAACCCAGTTTTATCAATAATACTACTACATAAATTAACTAGGGTGTAGAACCATTGATGAACATTAGTAAATAAATTGAACTTGCAGAAATGAACCAATAAATAAACCCTGGATAACCTAGTATAGGAAATCACTTACAACCTAGGGCTAATAATTTAAGATGAAAACCCTAGCAGTTTTAAACAAAGAAACATATACATTGGGTTAGGAAATCCAAAGTAATCATTTACATAACATAGCTAGCCTTTATTCTAGGAAAGTAGAATGGACAGTCTAGGGCTTCATACCTGTAAATTGAAGCTCTGTTAATGGCTGAACCTACATACTCAAATAGCCATCATTAACAATTCAAGACAGATCTCACCTTTATTTTTTATGACCAAATCACTTGGGAACTACCACGTTCCACCCAACCATGACCTAGAACCGTTCCTGGTTTAAATCTGGATCCCCCCGAGCTGGACTTCAACATGCAAATAGCTTAGAGCTCTTAAGGTAGGGTTTCCTTGGTATATCAAATCTAGATCAGTTCTCCTTTTTCCTTCCAAGAAAATGTTCTCCAAGAATTTGTTGAGAGCAAAACAGGCAGAAAATGACTCCTCTAATGATAGATCAGAACTCCAAGCCTTTCCTTGGCTTGAATCTTTATAGATAGACTTTTCAATCAAAGGGACAGTTAAATCAAGAAACCTTGGTTTCTTGATTTAACCCTTTTCAATTACTTTGGGTAATTTATTAATATTTTAAAACTTAGGAACCTTCTACTAGTTCCTAATCAGACTTTTCAAGTTTTGGACTATTTATTATCTTTATATAATAAGTAATAATTGGATGGAGCTTTTCTTTATCTTTCATCATTAATATTATAATTTTATTCAACTTTTTATACATACCATGTATAAAGTACATAATAATATAACACTAGTTAACATTTGTCTTTGGGAATCATATACCATGATCCCTAGACTTAATGACACTTCTTCATTAAGGTCAAGTAGGTAGATGGTTTAGGTATACTAGGCTAGGAAACTCTAAACATCCTTGCATGTTGGATTTTCCTCATATAACGTGGTAGTTCTTCAGTACTTTGATGAGAATACAGAAATTCAAAATTTCATTTAATCACTTATAAATAAGTATGATGAGATCAATATTTTTTCTCGAGTCGTTTTCACTCAAAAGTTATTAAATTATTTTTAGTAACCCCTAGCACTTACTAGAGCCCATACTCAACTCTCTAACAGGGAGTTACAATTTTAGTGCGATTCTAGAGCTCCTCGCTCAACACTAATGCTAGGATGTACTTTTGTAATACACCTAGGGATATAATGGCCGAGGATCCGATGCTCCAGAGCTTATGCTCAACATCAACATGGAAGGATCTAAGGCTTATTCCCAACACTTCCAATTATCTTTTCATGTGTTCTAGAGCTTCTCGCTTAAAACAAAGGTGAGTGCTCATGTGCTCCAGAGCTCCTCACCCAACACAAATCGGCAATCACTCAAGTGCTCCACAGCTTCCCGCTCAACACAAATCATCAATCACTCAAGTGCTCCAGAGCTTTCTACTCAAACACAAAACATCTCATCAATCATGTGCTTCAGGGTCCACGCCCAACACAAACAAGCATATATAAATATCAACAATAATTGGCTTACGCCCAATATATAAAACAAATCATCATGTTCATATGCAATGGGGTCTTCGACCCAATATAAAAATAAAACACCAAGATAATCATCATAATCAATAGGCACATGCCTATAAGTGTTAGGTCCAAAATTCAGGGTATTACAAACCCGCTCTTTTTCAGGAAGTGGGTCATCTAGTGTAGACAACATGCTTATCTACATTTTGACTATAAGGAGATCCAAACCAAAGAGGTAGTGTAGGGATTTGCGATGATTTCTGCATTCATAAAGTGTTACCATAGTTAGACATGGACATGAATGGATGGAATAATATGTACTCAAAAAAAACATGTTGTAATATACTTACCTCTTCCTGGGAAATATCTCCCCATGGGAGGGACTGCTGCCAGCAATTTCTTGCCCCTCTGCAATGCCAGATAACACTTGTAAGTTTAAAAGCTACAAATATGAGCAATCTATAAAGGAGTGTACAGTAATAAATTTAAATAATTTGAACAATATTCAATCATTAACCATGTACTTACATTCCCGAGGTAATCATTAAATCTTCGTCGGGGTAATTTGTTGAGATTAATGTCTCCAACATCCTGTTCAAAATGGGGTTCTTGCAACTTCAAAAATTGTAAATATTAGATCATTTAACAAATTAATTCAATAACACATGTATTAACAAAATGATATGTATTAACAAAATGACACATGTTGGAATATTAGTACCTTGGTGTTGGTTGTTTGAGCCTCAGATACAACAACATCGGGTGCACTACCACCCCCCTTAGAAGCATCAAGCTCTTGCAAGAGTAAAAATTGCATATATGGAGAATATTTTAATGTGTACAATATGGAAAAAAATAAATTGAACAACAATAGCTTTTTGACAATGTCCTTACATGACCACTAGTCATTGTAGAGGTACCATGTGTTGGTCCACGACCATAACATGATTGACCACATGTGCGCCTCGCTTTGGGGCACATGGGATGTCGGTATGTCCCCACCAATAGATGGTCCTTTTCCACCGAGAGCTATTGGTTGTACCCCACCAAAGGAAGAGTGCCCTTCCTGGTCAATAGTTGTGGTGTGTCGGGGAATCATCTCATCTAGCGTAAAAAATTCCTCTTGTGTCTAGGTAACCATATCATGTTCGGGAGGGATGTCTGGCCTTGGTAGCTAGGAACGGGGTAGATGTATATGTCAATTGGCATCTCTATGTCTAGCATTGGGTAGGTTTTGGGGAATTCCTCTACCAACGCCCTGGAAACCCAACATGTCAAAATAGTTGGCATGTTTTCCCATCACAAACTCTGCATAAATTTTTCACAGGAAGCGCAACGGTACTTCCCTGTTGTTGTACAGGAGAATATAAAAAGCCATGTACCATCTGTCCATCCAATGGTCTCTAATTAGTTGGCAGATGCACCACTCAATGGAAATATGTGATTTGTTGCTCTCTAGAATGTCATCCGGCATAGGCACTCTAAATAGTGTGTGTGTGTGTGTATATATATATATATATATATGTATGTATATATATATGTATGTATGTATATATATATAGATATATGTATATGTATATATATATGTATGTATATATGTATATATATGTATATATGTGTGTGTATATATATAGATATATATATATATCTTCTCTTTTTTTATTTTGAGCTTCTTAATCTCATTGTAGCTCAAACCATCAGCATATTCTTGCCTTTGTGTCTCCTTGTAGAATGCTCTGTTATACAAAGCATCATTTGATCTGTTGATCATATCCACTATGGTTAGAAATGATGCTAAAAAGGAGCGGAGGAGTTCATCTCCACCCCTCCAAGCATAACCAGTCTCTCTCAAATGACCGATAACTCTCAAAATATCTACATTGCGGTGCATAGGAGCCATTGCAATCACAAATACAAATAAAATATCATTAGAAAAATAAACAAATGGAATAATGACATCTCTAAGCAATGAAAATTGTAAAACTAATGTACGAAAAATAACAACATAAGCTATTTATAATTTAAATTTTAAAATTGATCTTGAATTTTACAGTAAAGAATAAACATTTAACATTTCTTCATCTTAAATTTATGTCATAAATTTGTATTAATTCCAATTTCCAGATGCATGTACATAAAATTTTCTATTTGCATATGTCGATTGGGAAGCTCCTCTAGCTTATTTTAAGGCTTGGATTATGAAGTTTCATCAAAATTGTGAGGTGTTGACTAATGCCCTTGCAGGACCAACTCCCAAATTGCGGGTAGAGGTAAGGGCTAGAGCCTGGAAGAGGTGGCATAATGTGCTATTGATGAATAAAATCCCAATATAGGCAAGGATTTTGATAGATATGTAATTATTTGTTGTAGTGTGAATTTTTTTGGACTCCAAATTCCATTTAGCATCTTTGTTTATATGTAATTTGGGCCATGTATGGATTCCACTTGATGATATTTTAGTTGTATGCACTCTTTCTATATACCCATGAGAGACTTTGCATATTTGTGTATAGTGGCTTTAATGTTTGCAAGGTTTCCACTGGATTATATCATGTATGATAGTATGTGATTGGCATGTAATCGAACACATCAACCTCCCTATGTATCTTGATGTTCGTAGAGCCTATTGTTGAACTCTATTGTCTTGATCTTAACCAAAATGTACCCTTCAGTCATGGGGAAATATTTGTTAAGCATGGGAAGCTTCTATACCTTATTTTGACACTTGTATTAGGAAGTCTCATCAAAACTACAAGTTGTTTATTAATGTTCTTGGACGACCAACTTCAATATTTCTCATAGAGGCAAGGGATTTACCATGTTTGTTTATGTATTTTAGGGAAGACATGAATTCTACTTGAATTTTTTTTTAGTTGTATGCAACCTTGCAATATACTTGACAAACTTTGGATATTTGTGAATTTTGGTTGGATTCACGAAGATGCTTGTGAATATATATATATGCAAATAGTGAAATTGATTTGTTTTTTATGAGTAAATTGCGGTTTTTGTGTCCTTTGGGCATGTAAATTTCTTATGCAAATTTTGCATATTTGCGAATTTTGGTATGGATTCACAAGGATGCTTGTGAATATGCATATGCAAATAGTGAAATTCATTTGTTTTTTATGAGTAAATTGGGGTTTTGGTTTCCATTGGGCATGTAAATTTCTTATGCAACCTTGTAATATACTTGAGAAACTTTGCATATTTGTAAATTTTGGTTTGGATTCACAAGGATGCTTGTGAATATACATATTCAAATAGTCAAAATTATTTGGTTTTTATGAGTAAATTGGGGTTTTGGTTTCCATTGGGCATGTAAATTTCTTTATGGGCATATAAATTAAAAAAAAATGGTTTCAATTCATATTAGGGCATAGAAATTATTGAAAATAGGGAACTTAGCATGAGAGGATTTGGAGTAAATACCACACAAGGAAGAGATTGATCCCCAAGGTGGAGCTTGTTGGCCTTTTATCACCTAAAATGTGTTTGAACCCTTGCTCAATTTGCTCCGCGCGAACACGTTGTTGTGCATGGTTGTGGAGAAAATGACGACCTCAACCTATTTTAAGCATAAATCTAGTTTTACATAATGCGAGCGCGTTTTTGTACACTATAACGTGAGCATGTTTTTGTACACTATAATGCAAGGGAGTTTTTGTACACTATAACATGTGCGCGTTGTACTTAACTATCATAATTGGCAAGCATGTTGGCAGGCTTGGGACTAGGCTTGGCAAGGTCAGTATTGCTTGGGATGATTTCAGTTTTATGGATCTTGAATGATTGGCTTCAATCTACCATTGTATCTAAAAGGTCCCTCAACTTTGTGCACTCACCCCTAAACCATAACCAAAATTTTTCTGTGAGGGGTACCGCCTTATTAGAAGGTGAAAGTAGTGGATTAGGGTTTGGTAAGTTTTTATATGATGCTTTTACCTGCTCCATCGGTTCAAAATAATTTCCACCTTTGATCCGGTGCGATTTGCTTCCGAAAGGCTTAAAAAGTTTACAGTGCCCCTTTAATGAAAACACTAACCCCAATATGTAATGTCATACTTACACCTCTGCATACGATGAGGAACCCACCCCTTTATTGAAGACGATAAACCTGATCTATGTTGTCGTATTGGCACCTCTACATACACTCAGAAACCCAAAACAAGCTACAAAATACACCAATTTATTGATAAAGAAAAGGAGGAAAAGAGAAAAAGGCTAAAAACCCATCATTGAAGGCATAATAAGATTATGCAGCAAAAGCAAAATGATTCCCTTTTTTTCTCTTGGTTGGTAGTAGGCTAACCAATGACGATTAGCTAGACTCCAAGTCGTTTGTTGCAACATTGCATTAGCCTCCAACTAAAGTTTTCAATACCGATTTTCTCTAAACCCTAAGCAAAGCATTTTCCACACCACATGAAGACAAAAAAATAACTCATAAAAGCAAATATAATTTTTTTCCCAACTTTGAAGAAAATGCTTCCTTCATACTAAAGAAAAGTTTGTATTTTGTTTGAAAATAACCTGAAGGATTAAAATCCCTTAAGTTATTCTAAAACAAAATACCTAGTAGATTAAAATATAATTGAATTTGCCAAAATACTTAATAAAGTAAAATACTATTGAATTTATTTAGATATACAAATTATTATATTTAATCTGTTTTAAAATTAAATATTAAATTAAATTAAAATTAAGATAAATTTAGTAAAAATAATATATAAATTGTTTTAGTTATTATATATTAAAACTTTAAAATTAATATTATAATTAAATAAAAAAATTATTAAATAAATTTAAAAATAAAAAGGATTTTATATATAAATTGTTTTAGTTATTATATATTAAAACTTTTATTATTAATGTATATAATTAAATAAAATATATTATTAAATAAAAATAAAAAATAAAAGAAATTTTCTATATAGAAATAGTAGGTTTACTAAGCATTGGGTTTAGTCTTTTAGTAGGTCACATGTTCAAATCTAGAAGGGTAGTGTATGTACACTTTTTTAAACTTTAGCAGTTAAATCTCGAGAGAGATTTCTTGTCTTACAAACAAAAGGATATCATATACCAAATTGGTGTATGGCTTTGGTTGTAACCTTAAAATAAATTATTATTGTTATCTTAAACTTAAATCTTACATGCTTTACTTTGGTTGTAACCTTAAAAATAAATTATTATTATCATCATCATCTTAAACTTAAATCTTAGATAATTTTGCCAAAAATAAATACTTTTGGAGACAAGGTTATTAGGAAGATGGATGGCTGTCCCATCCCCACCCCTGATCGAAACCCGCGACTACCTGTACATGAGGCGTCATATACAATGTAATCAAAGAAAAGAAGTTGCCGGGGGCAGATTGTTACTACTTTTTTCTCTGACAACCCACCCACTCAGCGATTTACTGCGTCCATCAAAGTAAATGCTAACCCTAATTTGGAAATGCCTTCAGACGGTCGTTTTCTGAGGTGGGTTTTCGACTGCATTGAAATGGTAAGGATCGCAGTGTCGTAGAGAGCCTGGTGTGTAAGAATAGTCTTACTGGTATTATACTGATTTTTCTGTCGTTGAGTCAGTGAGTGTGTTGTTTATCTGTTTTAAGTGGTGACGCTTCTATCAAAATAAATGCTAACCCTAATTTTCAATTTCTTCTGGACATGCATATTCAACAGAATTTTCATGTATAAGAAGAAAGAAACCATTAAAATTATCAGAGTACGATACCAATTTTTACTGTGCAGATTAGCTTGTAGCTTGAATAAAGGAACTTATAGTATATACAGATCCCAAGACAGTCAGGCTATATGCACAAACTTGTCGTATCAATGCAGGCCTTTAAGACATTTTGTCATGAATTCATCTATGAATCAATGTCGCTCTTGTCATATATTTGAATTTAAAATGATTTTGATCGGTTATACGGGCTTGACTGACCTTGTTAGTCCCTGCCATCCGCTAGCAGGGGTGTTTCAATTTACTAGCACACAAATTGAAACATTTTTCAAAATTTTATTCTAAGTTTGCATTGGCATTTAATAGGTATTTACTAATAATGTTTTTTGATAAGCAAATCAATATGTAAGTACTGTTATTTCATCCAATTAAAAAAATCTTCTTATTTGGCCTCATATTGAGGCAGTCCGTTCATTTTTCCTAACAAAGCTTATGATAAAGTTGAGCTTTTTATTTGCAAGTTTATAAAACCAAGTAATGTTAGAAGTATTTAGCATTTGTTGTTAGACTTCTATGTAGCAAAGAACACAGTTTTGCACTGCCATGGCAAGAGTCTTTTGTGTCTTTTTTACATGACACATGTTTTATTGCAGTGTATTGCATGCATCGCTTGGCAGATGGGCTTAGGAGAGAAAGCAACTATAAATAGCTCAGGCCGCACCATCATTTCCATACACCGGGGATTCATTTGTTGACCAATATCGTAACACGTTAGTTCATAATGTGGGTTTTAAATTTTTTTTAAATGAGGCCAATATATTGCAGGTATTGGGGGAATGAGAGGTTTAGGGTGAGGAGTTAGAGGGTTTTATAAGGATTAGGGTATAAAAAAGGGGTGGTGGGGAGGTTTAAGGTATTGGGAGGGGGTTTCAACAAAAGGAGTTTGGACCAATATCTACAGAAATTAAGGGTATTCTTTAATATTTCATGATTGCACATGCTATGTGAGAGGTTTACTGAGTGAAACCCCTGTGTTTCCATACTACTTGTTCTTATTTCCATACTACATGTTCTTAGTTCTCTTCTTCCTCCAGGTTGATGGAAGAGTTGCAAACATACTAGTGATATTTTTTACGAATGTGTTACGTTTAAACATACTAAGCTCAGATGGGCTCGACGAACGACTGGAAATATACAGAAACAGCCCGGTCCAACAACACGCGATAAAGGGAGGAAATAATTGAAGCTTGATGCTTACATTCCCTACATTTATTTTAAGTATAAGACAATAAGCGGTCGTCTTCTCCTGTCAACGGATCCGAGAGGAGTTCATTTAGCATTTTGTGACTCTAGGGCATTAAAGCAAAAAATATTTTTTTTAGGTTGAAGAAGAGTTTCGAAAGGAATCCCTTTATATTCTTCCACTAAAACCCAATCAAGGAGTATAAACAAAGGCTTACCTCAAAAATAAGGGAGTCATTGAGGAGGCTTGTTGACGTAGTTGTGGGAGCGAGGAAGCTTGCTGACGCTGTCAAGGTACACCAGTGATTACCTGCTTCATGACCGATGAAAGGGATATCACCTCATAGTACTTACTCTCGTAGATATACTAGCCTTGTAGATATACTGGCTTAGTTCTCTTCTTCCTTCACATTGATGGAAGAGTTGCAAAGCTATGACTGCCATGATCCCTATTACACTCCTAGTTAGAGGGACCTTTGCCCCTATTGCACTGCTAGTTAGAGGGAGTGCCTATTGCATGAGTGAAAGCTTCCGGACTCGATCCTGTAAACACAAAGAGCAAACAAGATGCATTCATACTCTGATGATGGTTGAAACAAATATGTAATCTTATTATTTCTTTTATCAACATATTTTTGTAAAATCATAATACTAATAGTAATACTTTGTAGTGCTTATTGGCTATCATTACTCATCAAGCTCCACGATATCTATTTCAATTTATTTTTCTTCAAATCATTCTTGTTGCATTTCCACTACGATATATTCCTTCTTATCTTACTTATCTTACTTTACAAGTTTTATTTCTTGAACAATAGGATATGGAACATTTCCAAGATTTTTGTTTGTATTGCAATGGATAATCGAGTTGTGGAATGTAGACAGAACATTATTGTTACACAATTTCTCAATTTCGTGCACCTTCCAAAGTGATAGAACATCATGGTTACACATGATTTAAGTCAAGCATTCCATCTACCCAAGGCCCAATCAATTTTTGTTCTATTCTCAATTTTACGGACCTTCCAAAGTGACAGAACATCATGGTTACATATGATTTAAGTCAATCATTCCATCTACCCAAGGCCCGTTCACTCTCACAATCCCTAAAAATCATAACGAGCTTCTCATTGTTTATTCCAAATCTTGTAAAATTGAAAGAAACCGGATTTTCCCTATGTTACCATAAACAAGAAACGGGAAACGAAATGAGAAAAGAGAATGGTACAAGAAACGGGGTTGAGAGGTTTCACCTACAAGAAACGAGGAGAGAGAGAAATAGCAAAACTGAAGGTTCCCAGAATTGTAATGAACAAATTCAGAAATTCAGATATAATGAACAAATCTTCTACTTTCAGAAATCTTCTGCTACAAATTATACACAATTGATGTTGGTTCTGAAGTGTCTTATTAAGCTCAACTAAGGTCCTAAAAGGTTACCCAATGTGGAACAACCATAAGATCTCTGTACTATGTAGCTCTAAGATCTTATTTGTAAACCAAAACTATGCAACTTTTAGTCTACATGTACAGTCACTCGTTACATATCCATTCTTTTATCAATTACTTCTAGCATGCGATTTTCCTTCTTGGATGGCAATATTGAGATTTTGATTGTGAGTCCAATTAACTAATACACTTTTTGATAAATTAAAACATATATAGGTTTAGTTCGAAAACCTAAAATGAAGTTCAGAGAATTTCCCTAAATTTGGACCTATGAAAATCCACGATTGTGGAGTTTGCTTTTCCAGTGAGGTATACTGCAATGGAAAAGACATTGAAGAGCACAACTTTTCACTGTTTGTTACTGCACACATCGATTGAAAATCTGAGATATAATAGTTTTGGTAGAATATGTTAAATTAAGGCTCTTCAAACATCATAACACAAAGCCCTTTAAGAACTTTGCAGTTTAAACTTATTGAAAATTTATGCATAACAAAAAACAGGATACAATCGAAAGCCATTTCAGTTCTGTCTTTAGTTAAATCCGTGTCACTAAGTGTACAAATATGTAGATGTGACTACTTTCCTACTCGGCCTTTCGTTAGGTTCCTTAGATGATGCCACAACATTTGTTTGGCAATCATTGGATGCACACTGTTGATACTCAGAATAACTATAATTATTTTTTTTCGAAAACGCTCCATATATGTCTTCAGAGATAAAAGATTTTTCACTACAATGTAATTGATAAATTTTAACTTCTTCACTGGAAATAAAGAAATAGAGGACAATGATAAAAACATTTCACTTTGGAATGCTGTTATGCAAAGTTCACTAAATCAATTTTGGGTCCAGGTGAGCAGAAACATACTGCAAGAGGTGAACATAAGCATACCACAAGAAGTGCGCCTGAGGCTGGAAAGCGTGATAGCTAGAAAAATTGAATGGCTAATCCAATACAATGCATAAGTAATCTAATACAATGCATAAGTATACAACCTAAAACCTTTTTCCGGCTCAAATCTGTCCTCTCCAATCAATAGGCCCTTTGTCCCTTCCTGGCATGTATCATGGAACCCTAAATCAATCTCTTCAAGATTGTGTGATTCTTGAGTGAAAGAAAAAACTAAAACTGTATATACAGTAAACCTTAAATGCAAGAAGAGTATGGACCGATGGTGGACTGCAGGCAATCGACTTCCTTGCACAACACTCAATGTTCAATAAATTCAGTATTTACCTAATTTTTGACTAGTCACCTACCAAATTACCCACGATTTATTAATTGCTCCACACATATTACGAACTGGACCAGGAAACGATAAGCAACGGACCGAGTTCTCAGAGAAACAGAAAATCATTTCTGTTGAAACCGCTGTGCGAAACGGAGGGTTTCGGAAAAAAAAAAATTTCATTCCAGAAATGGAAACCGAGATAGAAAATAGCATTTTTCGTCCCGAACCCGTTTCCATCAAAATGCATGCAGAGCCCCATCACGTTTCTGGTAACATAGGATTTTCCACGTTGGTCTAAAAATTTATGAGGTTCACACCAACAGCATCTCTTTATATTGTTTCAGTGTTCATTAAAGTAGTTAGAAAGGTTGTGTGCTTTCAATTTTGGCAAATATCTAGCCCTTCGAATGGAAATTATAAATTATATTTTTCCAATATGAGTGTTTTCTAACCATAGTTTATTTCAAGATAAAAAAATGTATATAAACACACCTAGAATATAATGCAAAGAAAATAAATTACAATTTGCACCTAAAACGATCACAACACAATGCCGAAGAATTTCATGAGGTAAAACAAACATTGTCACATCAAATCACTACATCTCATAAGCTCCTTAGAACATGACATATAAACATAAACTAGAACTGCTCAAGCATCTTTGAAAGCTTCTAGAGATCCATACATGTTTACTTTCGGATGCAAACTTCACAAAGAAAATTCACATTTTCTACATTCAATGTATATAGACATAAACAAAAAGAATTTAATGCTATAACCTAATAGGTTGAAAGCCTTTTCCAATTTGGCCGTTACCATTAAGTGCTTTGAAGAATATCTGTAGCATATGAATTTCGATTTTCTCCCTTCTATAGATGGAGACATAAACCTAGCATACTCTAAGCTTCTATTGCATTAGGACAATCAAGAACAAATTATAGAAATAGAATAAATAGATTTTTTTCACATCAAACCCTAACCTGATAGATGTGGTTGTTCATTGTAGCAACTTAGAGCTTGAGCCTGATGCAGAAAAGTTCGATTTGGGACCTTTGAAAATGTTTAGAGGGCCATTATGCAAATCCAAAGATGTTAGGACAACATGCGGGTAGGGGCCTTCCACTATAATCCTATGCTACTATTATTTATAATCCTCCGCTATTTCTTCTGGATTCTACCTGCCATATATTTATTTCTGTCAAATTCATTATATATATTGATATGTTTTTATGAGTTTCGATCCTTCCGAACCAACAAGCAAGATTTGAAAATTTATGGTAGATTCTTCCAACCTTTTCTGTTTGAAATCTGTATTTGTCACCACCTGTCTTTTTACTAGTATTTGTTGTTTCCTACTCACTGGTTTCAACTTTTAATCTGTCTCTAATGCCTAAATCAGCTAGCTCAAAATTAATGCAAATCACTAAAATCTGTAGTTGAAGCCATCCTAATTCAAGAGTGCTTCTGATATTATGTTTTATAAGGGTATTGTGCCTTAATTCCATGCCTATTACCCACGTTGAATGCCAATTTCCATGCAAGCTCTTAAACACATCATTCAAGTTCACCAAGAAGAGTGTCCCTGGGAGAGGCCACGAGTCGAATATGGTGCACAACATGTCAAACTAGAGTAAGCAGTTGCCTAGGTCGAACACCAATTCTCAGGTAAGCTCTTAAACACATCATTCAAGTTCACCAAGAAGACGTCATGCGAGAGCCCACGAGTAGAATATTGTGCACAACGCGTTAAACCAGAGTAAGCAGCCAATTGGAGCACATTATTCGACTAAAACAAAGAAAATCTAAACTTTGATGATCCATATCATTATTCAATCTCGTAGAGAATTTAATAAAATAAATCTAGTTTCGTTCTTCAATGAATTTTGATCCAAAGGCTTGCAAATGGTATAATTTGTAACAAACAACACCATTAAAGTTATATATATACACATACATATATAATGAATTAGTTTTATTTTATTAGGACTAAATAAATAAAGTAACAAAACTTTTATATACATATATATTGAGTTAGTTTTATTTTATTGAGACGAATGGAATAAATTAACAAAACTTTTTTGCTTGCTATTATATTAAGGAAACGATAATATTTTGAAGTGAATGTACTTTGCAACTAGTCGAATCGATGAATATAATTTATGCATTTTCTTTATACGGAGAAAGGAGCAAATGATTTTATCAATTAGAAAATAATGCAAAGTTAAAAATTGGTAAAATGGAATTTAGTAACATGTCAAATAATTAATTAATAGTTGATCATCAAAAATAAATAATTAAACTGATGATATGTTGTAAGCAGTCAAAGTGATGATGTTGTAAGCGTACAACCTGAATTAATAGAAGTACCGTTTGGGTTGGTGCGAAGTGCTGCTCTGGTTCTCTATTTTATATTTGTATTATTAAAATAAAAATGAAAGCAAAGTAGAGTTATTTTTTTAATTAAATAAGACAATATATATAACACAGACATATATATATATATATATATATATATAACATAAAATAAATACACCATCAATTTGATAATTGGAAAGGATCTATCTTCTCACAAATATCTTAAGAAGCATAATCCTCAAATTAAAAAATTATTGTTTTTGTTATTAATAAATTAAATTATAATTATTTACACATATTAAAAAATTAGTAAAAATAGAATTTTTTTTTAGTAAGGATGGTATGCTATTATTACTTTCATTTTTAACTAAAATGTAGTACTTCCTTTTTTACTAAAAAGTAATTCAACATTATATAAGATATTATCATTAAATGAACAAAATATTAAATTTTAATTAGGATAAGTATCCATCAATAAATTACAATGAAATGCATATGACAAGAGTGGATGACAATAATGTCCTTGCACGATGTTGGCATCCTTGTCTTTTACAGTGGAATTCAGCATTCAAAATAGGGGATTGAGGAAATTCTTCAAACATAATCATAATTTGAGTGTGGTATTCCCTTCTCCTTCCTTTGTTCCATGTAGGCCTTTTTAAATGAGTTTTTGATGTGGTTGAATTGATTAGGACTTTAGTTTTGATTTATTACAGTAGAGGAATTCACTTTTCAATTATACGATTTCACTAATTTTCATGAATCTTTTTTTTTACTAAGGCCCATGCACCCTGCAAGAAGGAAAGGTGCATAGCCACTCACCTTGCTTAAGAGAGAAGTGTGGGGTGGGCTCAAAACTGTTAATTTATAGTAAAAATTGAGCTAGGAAGAACTAAAGTTGTTTCTTGAAGTGGTGACATTCATTTGGGCTAACCTTGATTGTGGAATCCATTGTCATCAATAGCTATTAGTGATTAGGCACACTTTAAGCCAAATTAGTGATAGTTGGATATTGTTGTTTTAGAGTCTCTAATGTCATTAAGGTCACCATGATACTCTTAGGGTCATGAGGGTGCCATTGTGGCCAGTGGGGTGTTGATAAGTGCTATAATAGTGTTGCATGAAATTTCAATGTGTGTTTGTGTGTGTGAGAATTACTTGAAAAATCGATGTGTGTATATACGTTTGAGTTGTATGAAAGATCAATTAGTGTGGGGGGAGTGAGTTGTATGAAAGATCAATTAGTGTGGGGGGAGCAGAGGTGTATAGGTGGGTGTTTGTTTATCGGGTTGTGCATGTCTATGTGGGTTGATGGGTGGGGGTGTGTGTGGGCGTAGTGACTGAATATCTTATTCATGAGTTATAAGTTATGAGGAATACTATCCATGGTTGTAATCTATAGAATTACACCAAAGTAGTTACTAATAATATTCAAAAACAAACAATACAAGTAAAAATATATACAATAAGCAGAGAAAGAGATAATGAAAAGAATCTAGTAATGGAACCAACATCAAATAGTGTATTATATTAGATCATCGTTACAAGACAAAAAAAAATTCCTTAAGGAAATCCTGGAAAGCCTTTATATGCTTTTATATCGATGGAAGTACTTACAACTTCCTTAACTATTGGCTTCGATAGACCCACTCGACCAACTCAACTTACATACAGATCAGTACTAAGTAATAGTCTAGTAGGTCTACTAAGGTCCTACACTAGACCCGCTTGACCAACTCAACTTACAGATCAGTCCTAAGTAATAGTCTAGTGGGTCTACTAAGGCCCTAAAATATCTCCTGACCCACCCTCAAAACCTTCTCTGTCTAGGATTGGGAAAATGAAATTAAGGTCGTGGTGGAGAGTGGAAACATTCATTCATTACTTTCTCAGTTCAATGATTGTTTTTTCCTATCTTTGATAAAAAGTTCTTTCTATCTGCGATTGAAGCACACTATATAGACTCTAAGTTCGGGTTACAATCTCTCTGCATCTTTATGACGTGTCGAAGAATATGGTGTCTCTATGGGATTCATATATTGCATTCTTACCCGCCTAAAACCAACCACTGATGTTCTTCCTTGCGCATTTCCTTGAGTTCTCATTGTATCCCACCTTCTACTAACTAATGTAGCTATTCCACGGGCAACAAGTTCTTATGTTAAGACTTCATTTTCCCTTATTTGATTATCATGTTTTTCCTTAGCAATTTTTTTGGTTATAGATAACACTTACCAATGAAATGGATGGATGGATTTTCATATAGTCGAGCAATCTTTTTTATTTATGGATAGCATTTAACAAAAGCATGGATTTTCATATAGTCGACCAGATCAAAAGGTGGAGGATCTATTGAAAACTAGGTGTTTGTTGTGCTTGTGTTTTAAAGTCTTCCAAGCTCTTTGTTGCTTATGCGTTCTCTCTTTTAAGAGCATTTTAGAACTACTCCATCGTTTTCCAGGTTCTTTAATAATTGTCTTCTCTTTTAATAGCTTTTTAGAACCACTCCATCGTCTTTCACGTTCTTTGATGATTGTCGTGTACAGTTCTTTATTCAAGGCATCTTCACCTACAAATTCTACTTCTGGTATGTCTGTTTGACGTCAAAATATGTTTGACGTTGATTCAATCAATGGTCACAGGTAACACCTGTGAAATAGTCTTATACCACTTTTTTTTGCTGACAACCCACTCTGAGATTGAGAGCTTCCATCAAAGTAAAATGCTAACCCTAATTCGCAATTGCGTTCGGACAACCCTATTCAACAGAATTTCCATGGCAATCTGTGTATTCTAGAATGCATGTTCTTTAATTGCGAGACATGCAAAAACAAATTTTAAACATTCACGGGATATTTCACCTCCACACGCGACCAGCCGGTCATTTTCTGAGGTGGGCTTTCGCCTGCACTGAAAAGGTAAGGATCGCAGTGTCGATGTAGAAAGCCTGGTGTGTAAGAATAGCATTACTGGTTTTATACCGTTTTGTTCTGACAACTCGCTGTGTCATTAAGTTTGTTGTTTCTGTCTGTTTTATGTGGTGACGCATCTATCAAAATATATGCTAACCATAATTTTCGATTGCTTCAAGACATGCAAATTCAACAGAATTTCCATGCAGCAGTCTGATATCTTGTACAAGAAGAAAGAAAGCATTAAAATTCTTGAAGTACGATACCAAATTTTACAACATTCACTGGATACAACGTTCAAAATTGAACCCTTCACAGCCCTTCCAAACGGTTCTAGCGCTTCCCAGAAACTCTTATGCTATAAGATGTTGAAACTCTTATGCTATAAAGTTCAACTCATCATTCAAAATATTGTAAATGTGATAAATTATAATCACTTACTCATTCATGTCATGCACTCGGTGCTTAGTTGTTGAAGATGGCCAGTAATCATTAATGATTACGAAGCACTAGCCATCGAGATGTTAATCTGACTCCCGAGTCACTTGAGGCTGTAATCTAAAGTGTGACAATGTGTCAGCAACTACTAAACCCGAAACGAGCTCCAACATTTGTGCCTACCACCTTATATGTGAACCTCTCCAACATTTGTGCCTACCACCTTATATGTGAACCTCGCTACCAATGTCCACTTTTTTTTAGTCAAAATGAAATTCAAAAGGTAGGTTTGAAAAGTCCTCCTCTACAAGAATTCATTTCTTGCATGAATATCATGGACTCACGACAACTATAAAGAACACTC
>LPNX011109653.1:269254-311260 GCA_001517045.1 Pseudotsuga menziesii
CTGTCTCGACATAAAGGTTATACACATTAATTTTTTTTCATTAAATAATTTAAATTCGTACCCGTGACTATGGATTCAGTGAATCATGGACTAGTACAAAACACAACAAATTTTAGAGCCACAAGCACTTAACTACTCACGCCTATAACTTTCTGAAATTGACCATTAATAAACTTCTTTTAGTATTCTGGTTCAATCTAAACCGCGGATCGTTAGACTCAGACATGCAATGAGTTGCAAGGATTCAATTGACTTAGGCCCCTCCATCACATACATACATGCTTTCACAACAAGTGCTGAAATAACAATATTTAGTTTTGCATTTTATTGTGTGAAAGGGTTTGGTAAATTTATACTTGTCCATTAAAGTACAAATATTTATATTGCCCTTCAGAGATGAAGGGCTCAAAGAATAAATGCCATTCCAATTGAAATTAAGACCCACCCTTCAAATTTGATCATTGACTGGATATTTCACCTCCACACGCGGTCTTGAAAAGCCTACACAAATGAAGTAACATGCTTCTAGCTACGATAATATTTTTTTATAGTATATAGAGAAGAAAATTGTGTAGCTGCCATGATCTTGTAATTAGGTTTAAATGATTAACTAGCATAAATTTAAGTGACTAACTAGTATTAAAAAAAAATCAGTATTGCCAAAAAAAAATTTATGAGAAATATGAAGTTGTCTATCACTTTCTTAACCTTTTCTAAAGGATATAAATAAAATAGAAAACATAAATAAAAATAAAAGTATAAAAATACAAAGTAATTATTTAACATCGTATTTTAAAAAAAAAAAAAAAAAATAATAATATTATAATAATAATAATACTGCATAATAATAAAAATACAACAATATTATTTTAGATAAAATAAAAATAAAACAATAACTACAGTTACAATCTACTGTTAAGTATATATAAAAAGTGTTTTTAGTAGTTTTAACGTTTAAGATCTGAAGTGTTTTTAGAAAGTTATATATTCAAATATTAAGGGAAGTGTTTTAGTAGTTTTAACGTTTGAGATCTCAAGTGTTTTTTTAGAAAGTTATATATTCAAATATTAAAAATAGGATATATACACTATCAATTTGATAATATGAAGGGATCTCTTATTTCATAAATAAAATAAAATATTTTATGTATTAATTTAATAAATATAATATTAAAATTGAATTATTATTATTTGTTAATACAAATTTAATATTTTATTTATAAAAATTTGAAAAATTAAAAAGAATGTTTAGAAAAATATGATAGGATATTAATACTTTATTTTTATTTTTTTATTAAAATGTAAAGTATAAAGTCTTGTTTTTACTAAAGTGTAATGTCTCCAACATTTTAAAATAAAATAAAAAATTATTAGGCTAGTCACTTACTACTTGAACTAGACATTATCTTAACTTATGCGGAATGTGTCGTACTTTGTTTACTGAACTGAATTGTTGTATGATGTTCTTACTTCCTTCTAGATGTTTTCTCGATGTTGTTCTTAGTGTATTTCTATATTGTTGTTATGTTACATTGAATCTGAGTTAGATGGTTATGCTATTTATTGAATGCTTCTTATCATGTATTTACATGTATGCATGTACCGTTATTTACTTATGGATTTTAATGTTTGATTACCGTTTATAAATATTTCTGACTTAACTTGTATTGTCAAGGGGTGGAGTGGCGGGACTTGTATAGGATTTTTTTTTACTAGATCTAGGTTTGGAAAATAAATATAAAGACAGGAAATAAATTGCATAAAGGAATTAGAAAAATAAAACCCTTAAATTATTATACAGGAGATGAATTGAAAAAATGAACTATATAACAAAACTTTTACATTCATAGATAGGATAAGAACTACAAAAAAGATAACCTAGTTTATAACAGACAACTACTACAAAATCATTCATAATTTTAAAATCTATTTCAAATAGTAAAACTTGTGTAGTTTACAGGGAAAAATCAAGAAAATCATACCTGCAACATGATGCTATTTCAATGGTTGAAAACATGCACACTCAAATACTGAGCATTAACATATTCATAGGCAGATCTGACCTCTGTTTTAGATAACCAAATCACTTGGAAACTACGACGGTCCACCCAATGATGACCCAGAACCGTTCCTGGTTTAAATTTGGGCCCCCCTGAGCAGGTTCCAACATGCAAGTAACTTAGAGCTCCTAAGGTAAGGCTTCCCTAACTGGGATATCAATTTCTGAATCAATTCTCCATTTTCCTCTTAGGAAAATTTGTTCTCCAAGAACTCTCTTGAGAATAATCAAGTAGAAAAATTATGGAATAACCAAAAGATGATCCCCAAGCCTCTCTTTGGCTTTGGTTTTTATACGGGGACTTTTCAGTCAAAGGGACAGTTAAATCAAGAATCATTTGATTTCTTGATTTAACCATTTTTATTTAATTTTAAGTACTTTTAATATTTAACTTAGGAACTTTTAACTAGTTCATTTTTGGACTTTTGTAGGTATTTTAATATTTAATTATCATTAGTAATAATAATAATATATGGAGCCTTTCTTTATTTCTTAGAGCTATTAGCATTATTACTATGATTACTCTTTATACATACCATGTATAAACTATATACTTATACATATATTATTTCTTAATGTTTTGTCCTTAGGTATCATATAGCACGATCCCTAAACATATTATACTTTCTTTAATAAGGCCTTCGGCTAGGGGTTAGGTCAACTAGGCTAGGAAACTCTAAACATCCTTGCATGTTGGATTCCCTCATATAATATGGTAGTTCTTCAGTACTTGATGAGATACAGAAATTCAAAATTTCATTTAATCACTTATAATAAGTCAAATGAGATCAATGTTTTATTCGAGTCGTTTTCACTCGACATATTAATTATTTTCAGTAACTCATAGTGCTTATTCAGAGTCCATACTCAATGCTAAAAAACAGGGAGTTACAAACTTAGTGCAATTCCATAGCTCATCGATCAACACTAATGCTAGGATGTATTTGTAGGATACACCTAGGGATACAATGGCCAAGGATTCGATGTTCCAGATCTTATGATCAACATCAACTTTGAAGGCTCCAGGGCTTATGCCCAACACTTCCAATTTATCTTTTCATGTGCTCCAAAGCTTCATGCTCAACACAAATGTCTCAAAGCTCATGTGCTCCAGAGCTTCTTGCTCAACACAAATATAAATACTCATGTTCTCAAGAGCTTCTCACTCAATACAAAACATCAACTATCCATGTGCTCCAGAGCTCTTCACTCAACACAAAACATCTCATCAATCATGTGCTTCAGGGTCCACACCCAACACACGAAAACATATATATATATATATATATATATATATATATATCATATGTAATTTGCTTACCCCCAATACATCAAACAAATCATCATGTTCATATACAGTGGGGTCTTAGACCCAATATATCAAATAACACATCAACGTAACATCATAATCAATGAGGTTCACGCCCATAAATGTTAGATCAAAATTCGGAATATTACATAAAGTATAAAGTATTAAATAAGACTATAAGATGTTATTTACTTTGCTAGTGAACATTAAAAAGAGTAATGAAAATTTTGATATTTAAAATAATGAGATATCTTTAAATGATCAAAATATTATGTGAGATACGATGAGCATAAATTAATAATTTATGTTGAAATACATGTAATAGAAAGTGGATGATAATAAGGCGTAAGACATAATGTTGGCATAAATCGAATAATATACATTAATATATTATAATGATGTTTTAAGTTTATGGTGATTTAAAAATATTTGTGGATTAGGTAAATGGTAAGGTTATTATTTTATTTGGGATAAGTGGTGTAATAGGATTATACAATTTTAGGTTAAAAAGAGTAATGAAAATTTTGATATTTAAAATAATGAGATATCTTTAAATGATCAAAATATTATGTGAGATACGATGAGCATAAATTAATAATTTATGTTGAAATACATGTAATAGAAAGTGGATGATAATAAGGCGTAAGACATAATGTTGGCATAAATCGAATAATATACATTAATATATTATAATGATGTTTTAAGTTTATGGTGATTTAAAAATATTTGTGGATTAGGTAAATGGTAAGGTTATTATTTTATTTGGGATAAGTGGTGTAATAGGATTATACAATTTTAGGTTAAAAAGAGTAATGAAAATTTTGATATTTAAAATAATGAGATATCTTTAAATGATCAAAATATTATGTGAGATACGATGAGCATAAATTAATAATTTATGTTGAAATACATGTAATAGAAAGTGGATGATAATAAGGCGTAAGACATAATGTTGGCATAAATCGAATAATATACATTAATATATTATAATGATGTTTTAAGTTTATGGTGATTTAAAAATATTTGTGGATTAGGTAAATGGTAAGGTTATTATTTTATTTGGGATAAGTGGTGTAATAGGATTATACAATTTTAGGTTAAAAAGAGTAATGAAAATTTTGATATTTAAAATAATGAGATATCTTTAAATGATCAAAATATTATGTGAGATACGATGAGCATAAATTAATAATTTATGTTGAAATACATGTAATAGAAAGTGGATGATAATAAGGCGTAAGACATAATGTTGGCATAAATCGAATAATATACATTAATATATTATAATGATGTTTTAAGTTTATGGTGATTTAAAAATATTTGTGGATTAGGTAAATGGTAAGGTTATTATTTTATTTGGGATAAGTGGTGTAATAGGATTATACAATTTTAGGTTTTTTTTTCTTTTAATTAAATTATTTTTACACATTTTTAGAAATTTCAATAACATGATTTATTATTTATCAAAAAGAGTTGTGGAAGGTTTATAAAGAATTTTTTTTTTTTTTTTTTGAAGAATTTAATGATTTTTCAAAGTTTTTGAATGCTTTTTCAAAGATTAAAATACATATGATGTGATGTGATGAGATGAGATTAGATGATGTTAAAATCCAAGACATGAATCAAAGTTTTATGACCTTTCATTTACAACTTCTCATCTCAATTACTCTTACTCATTGCCAATTGTTCTAACCTCCCTGGGCACCTTATAATAAAAAAACTTTAAAGTTAGCATAGATCCATGTAACACCCCCCAGAATTAATTGTTGTTATAAATCCTCCTGAAAATACTTTGTTATTATTTCAATTATTCTTTTATTATTTTTTTACAAGGAAAATGTCAAGAATAAGGAAATATGTGACCAAAAACAATTTTAGTGGAAATAGTTGTTGAAGAGGGTTTGTTGACGCAAAAGAGGGAATGAACAAGTGGTAAAGACCATTGAGTGAGAACTCAATATGCAGGAGGCATCATCCCCTAAAATTAGGTCATCACTCCTAGTTGAGTGCTAAAGAGCAAGAAGCTCATAAATGACCAAGACCAAGGAAAAATACTATAAATTAGTATGGAAATGAGTAGCAGGAGGCTACCATTGGAGTGGGGATTCTTATTTGCAAAATAATGTTAGAGATGGTGCAATGAGAATTCACTCTTGTGGTTTAGTGAGTGGGCTCGGGGGTTCTGGAGTAAGTGATTTGACTGCTTTGGGAGATTGGTACAGAGGAACGACATTTCCACTCTTGTTTTTTTCAAAGCATTGGTTCCAAGTTTCTACTTCACTTTTATTTACTGTATAATTTTAACTCTGTTTAAACTCGGTAGATTTGAAATAGTTAAATTTTGAACCCTCGACAATTTCCAATGCTCAAATTTGTGTATGTTATAATATCTAAGTAGAATACAGCTAATACATGAAGATAATTATTTTTATTTTGTAAACCGCTTCAATATAGCATTGTTAAATCTTCTACTTCTATGGCTGAATATCATGTTCACTAATGAGTTTCCAATAATTTCCTATAAGCTTTACAAATATAACTCCTATACCTAGCATCTGTTAGATTTATCCTTATCAGTTTCTAATGATGGAAATGCCTCCGTTATTTCATTAAGTTTCTTTGTAGGGTTAATTGTATCAAACTAACTCTTTTGTATGTAAACTCTTAGATCTATAATCAACTATGCAAGAACCTAGTTCCTTATAAGTGCATCCCAGGAAAAATCCTTAGGAAAGGATTGATATTAATAATGGAGCAACTATAACAGTTAAGCCTCGACCAATGCTATTCTTTAAACACTAACATGATTTTATAACCCAGCATTTAAATAAGTAATTTTAGATTTATTGTATTCTGCAGACAGAGTAATCTCTCTAGTTTAAAATGCTTTAAGCAATTCATATCTTATTTCAGCCCTAGAATTCAATTCCTATTGTATAGGAGAGTTGGGGGGAAGTTAATTAACCTTTATTTTTGGAATATGGATCCTTTTTCCTTAACGTTACATTTTATATAACCCTTAACTATAAACCAAACTCCCCTTTTTTACAAGTGTTAATTATAACAAGCAGGAAAACGAATCTAACAGCCAACCAAGCAAGTTGTAGATCGATTTCTTTTGTTATGGATGTCTTTAAGACTAATTACTAACACACAGTAACATCCAATAAGAAATCAAATATCAGATATGCTGAGATACTCAGTGAAAGTAGAACATATCAAAACTGTCTTTACATGTTATAAATCACTTTAACCATTTACCTATGCAGTAGTTGGGGTAGTTCTTTTAAGTAATGCCATAATTCTTTTTAGTTAGTATCCCTTATCACACAAGTCATGGGGTTGAGCCCAGGTCGGGATAAAAACATTAGTAGCCATTCCAAACTGGAGTTTTAAACCAGCATAGATCCAAATCCTAGGCTCTATCAAGCGCCGAGAGGGATCAAATCTTTGGAGGTGCAAACCTCTTCTTAAGTATTGCACTCAACTATCAGCTTTAATGTGATTCAGACCAAAAGGCACATTTTTTTATTTAAGGTTCACAAATAATATTTTTATTATTAATATTTAATACTATTTATGGCTGCATATAATATTTTTTATTTTGTTAGGAAAAAACATTAAAACATCTCCCCCATACATAGTTTTAAAACCATGTGCAAGGCCCTCCTAAAATCATGGGTTGTTTAGGAGGCCTTGCACATGGCTTTAAAACCATTTGTAAGGCCCTCCTAAACCATGTACAATAAAACCATGGGTTTTTAAGAGGCCTTGCACATGGTTTTAAAACCATGTGCATGACCAACATTTTTTTTTGTGGATAATTCAATTTTTTATTATTTTGTTAAGTAGAAACATTACAACATCTCCCCTATATTGTGTCATTTTTCTCACGAACATTTTTTTATCGTAGATAATTAAATTTTTTATTTATTATTTATTATTTTGTTAGGTAGGAACATTACAACATCTCACCCATATTAGATTTTTTTTGTGGCCGACATTTATTTTGGAAGATAATTAAAAGTTCTGTTTTTTATAGCTGACATCTATGTAACGTTACGTAACGTTACAACATTATGTAACGTTGTAACGTTACAACGTTACATAACGTTACAAGATCTCCCCCATACTGGGCTGTAGAGCGCCTCTCGGCGCAATTACGGAATGGTTATTTTTTATCAATGCTCATCGCATGCCAAGTCTAATGAAAGGCTTATTTCTTTATTCTTCCATAAAGTGGAGCCATCCACTTTCTCATTAAATAGAAAGATAAATACATTTTAGTTAACATTACAGATCTATTACTAAGGCAGAGCCTAAATCTCCTTAATTAAACTAGAAATTACTCACACACAAGTAATGGGATCCAATCCCGTAGTGTAAACTAAAAATTTACTTATGGGTATCTTGACCCCAAAACATTATAGCTAATTTACAAGTCATCCTCTTATACAATTTAAAAACATAAGAGGGAAAATGTTATAAATGGTAAAACATCTTCTTTACACAGGTGGAAACCATTAACGTTGATGCAGCAATATTTTTAACTTATCTCTGGTTTGTTTGTGCTGGTGGGCTTCCAACGAACATGTGGTATGGGTACTGCAATTCATGCGTTGGATGGGGGATTAGAAAATTTGTTTCCTTTTCTTCAAAAGGACTCAAAATAACTTGTTTACCATATGCTTACATATTGAATCACTTACCAAGGCATCTTATGACGCAGGTCTAGGAGAAGGAGACCTCGTCACCTCTCTCCCAGCTCCAACACCTGTAGATAAAAAGAAAGGTTCAGTCTTTCCTTCTATTTTAAAAACCTCCCCAAACATCTCAAAAAAACTTGGAAACTCTACAAACCTGGATGATGGAGGAGGGTGGCCAAGGGTCAGCTCCTTCGAGCACCCTTATCTCTCCCGGTCTGCACAAACCAAGAGAAAACATGTAAAGAAATTAGTAAATATTTTCAAAATTAAAGTTACCTGTTGTTTTACCCGGCCCTCACCTATTCTTAAGCAGACCACAATCTTCTTAGAAAACTCGCGAAGGTCAGGTTCAAAGCTACCTGCAATGTTAAAGTCTGGAGTATTTGTTTCCTTCAAAATAAGTTACAACACCTTCAGCAAATGTAAACCACAAAACCAACACTAGAAGTAGAGAAAAACATGTTTTTGAGTTTAGACCTCCAAAATAGAGGGAAAGAGTAGTTGCAGAATTCGGTCCTCAGCCAGTTTGCACTTTGTTAATGAAATACTAATGTGTTTTTCGCTACTTCAGACATCTTAAGTTCACTTTTCAAAACCCTACTAAGGATCCACATGATCGGTCTCCAAGTGTATGGCCAGATCGTGGCCAAATCAGGGTGTTGTATCATGCAGTGGACCTGGTTATCCTATCAACTCGCAGCTAGGTCACAATGTTCCCTTTACAACCTATTGTAGCTCTTATTTGATGCACTGATGAAATTATTTTCCTCTTTAAAGTGTAGACCAAGCCTTGGTCCTTTTGTTTTTGGTATGTACAGCGAGATTCCAATCTTTTCCTTACTGAAAAAACCATGGTTTATTTAAATCAACCTGGTGACCCATTTTGGGTTTATGGAGAAGACCCTTGCAAACCAAAACGTCATTCTAGACACGTAAAGACTTAGGTTCAAAAGCTAGATTTAGGACTTAACAGCCTTTATCTAATTGTTTTGACCATGCTCTTGCTTAACTAGTGCAAGGGTGTTTTAAGACTGTTTTTTTAGGGCTAGTTCGGTGCTAGTTCATAACGGTTGCTATGTCTTAAAATCTATCCTTTTAAAAACAACAATAAGAGTTTTGTTTTGAAGGCATGATCACAAGTATTAAACAATAGAAACCTTTTATGACAGTGCATATTCATAACTTAAACACAAGATCTCACCCTCGAAGTGAACCTGGTTGTGTACTTGAAAACCTCCTAAGACATCTCATTTCAATACTTGAAACATTTGCATAGTAACATGCTTTACAAACCCTAAGTTTCATACTTAAGGGTAGATCATAGTACTGAAGCAGGCCCATACCTTATTTAAGCATTCTGTCAAGTTACATAACCCGCAAGGCAAGATGAAGTGCCCCTTGTATTAAGCTGAACCAGTCATAGTATGAAAATAGTGCTTTTAAAGTACAGTAATTAAAGTACGTCACCTGAAGAATTGTGGCTGAAGGTACTCTGAAGAACGGGCCCTTTTCTCATCAACTTTTCCTATCAAGGATTATACAACTTCTGACTTTAGAGGTAGCAATATTTAAAATATAAATCAAGTAAGGTTGTAAATAACACATGTAAAAAAACAATTATGAGCAATTTTTGGGTGTGTTAAATAATGGTATCAGAACACGGTTTTAGCACTAGGCCTAAATAGGCTCACACAAAATCTATGTTTAAAGTAAAACTTACTCATGTTTATTTGAAATTTCTCTTACACCTAGCAAAGAGAAGTATACATATATTTTGTAGGACCATAGCAGATACAGGAATGCTTGTGGAAGAAGAAGAAATTTGCCTAGAAAAACCTTTAAATAATGAGGAAGGTAACCTAAGGGATGAAGAGTTTTGGGTAGATGTAGATGAAATTCAGGACAACAAGTCTGAATTAAAACGAACTGTTAATGAACTAAGATCTGAGTAAAGAAAAGTCAAATAGGATAATGAACAAATACTTAAGGCTCAAGAAGAACTGAACACCATCCTCCTAGAAAAGATCCATAACAAAGAAAAAAGGAAAAAAAGAATCAGGGGAGGATTTTCCAAAACTGCCCTATAAAATAAATGTAAGGGCAGAAAGCTGGAATTTTCCAGCCATAACTCCCACACCTCAAGTAAGAGTTGGTTAAACACCACAGAAAGTCACCTCAGTCAAGTGAAAGCAGTGATGTTAATCAAAAGAAAAAAAATAGAGACCCTAGGAGGAAATCTTTGGGGAATTCAAAAAAATTAAACCACCCATGTTTAACGGAGAAATTGAGAAGGGCGAGGTAGAATCCTGGATGTCCGACATGAAGAAATACTTTCAAATATATAATTACTCAGATGAAGTAAAAGCTAAGATGACCATCTATAATCTGACCAAAAATGCAGATTAATGATGCCAAGACATCAAGAAGGTCAAAGGTATAAAAGAAAGATATGTAAACTGGAAAACTTTTAAAAAATTGTTTAAAAGAAAATATTTGTATGAATAGTATTATGAGGAAAAGGCAGAGTTCTAGGAACTAAGGCTGGGAGCCATGACAATGAAGGAACTCTGTATTAAGTTCTTGATCTTACTACGTTGTGTTCCCTACATAATTCATGAGAAGCCAAAAATATAGCAATTTCTCAGTTGTTTTCCCCTCATGTTCAAAGAAAATATTGAATATGGCAATCCCAAGATGCTAGAGGAAGCAATGAGGAAGGAAAAATTCTGCTACAACTAGAATAAAAATAAAAGAGAAAGTATCCCTACTTGGAAGAATAAAAGACCCAATAATTATGATCCTAAGAAGAAACATAATAAATTTCATAAGAATTGAGGGAATAATTACAGAGGGTATCAGGGAAATAATTATAAAAAATTTAAACCCCAAGACCATGTTGCAAAAGAACCTTCAAATATTCCTAATAAAAACTATGCACAAAAAGAACCTTTAAAGTGTTGGGAGTGTGAAGGGCCGCACTACTTTAAAGATTGTCAAGCAAGAAAAAATAATTTTAATGTGCATTCCTTACAAGAAGTAGTCATAGTTGGAGATATGGCATGGAGCATGCCCAGAATTTGCATTGCACTAGAAAATCGGAAAGCAGAACATCAAACCTCCATGGTAAAAATTGAAGGTATGATAAACAATCAACCTATATATGTTTTAATTGACCTAGGTGCAATTTTGAGTTATATTTCACCTAGAATAGTTTATTTATGCAAATTAGTACCTGAAACGTTTAATAAATATTGGCTAGTACAGTTAGCCACATGTACGAAACGAAAGGTTACTAGTATTACTAGAAATTGTAAGATAATGTTGAATGATTTCCTTACACATGTGAATGTAAATGTATTTCCTTTGGGATCCTACGAAATTTTAATAGGAATGGATTGACTACAAGAACATAAATTTTTACTAAACTATTTTGACAAAATATTTGCCTGTATTGATGAAAATTGAAATAATATGACAGTAAAAGGAATTACTATGAAGGTAACCATTAGAGAAATATATGCTTTACAAATGAAAAGGTCAGTAAGAAAAAGGTGTAAGGTATTCACAGTTTATATAATGAATGACCAGGAAAATGATATTAAACCTAAGCTAGAAGATATACCTATTTTAAAAGAGTTGAAAGATATATTTCCTGAAGAAGTTCCCAGACTTCCTCCTAAATGAGATATAGATTTTACCATCGACTTGATACCAGGAGAAGTACCAGGATCAAAATCCCCCTATCGAATGAATATAATTGAACTCACAAAATTAAAATCACAACTGCAAGAACTAATCAATAAGAAATACATTCGACCTAGTATCTCTCCCTGAGGAGCACCAGTTTTGTTTGTAAAGAAGAAAGACAGAACACTTAGATTATGTATTGATTACAGGAAATTAAACAAAATGACTATAAAAAATAGATACCCACTTCCCCAGATAGATGATTTATTCGATTAGTTCCGTGAAGAAACTATATTTTCAAAGATAGATTTGAGGTCAGGTTATCATCAAGTGCGAATAAAGGATGAATGTATATTTAAAACAGCGTTTAGTACCCATTACGGTCACAATGAATTTTTCATAATTTCCTTTGGGTTGACAAACACACTTGTTGCTTTCATGTGTTTAATGAAAAACATTTTAAGTAATTATCTGGATAAGTCCGTAGTCATCTCATTGACGACATACTAATCTACTCTAAAAATGAACAAGAACACAAAGAACATCTAAAAATAGTTTTGCAAGTATTAAGAGAACAACATATTTATCCAAAGTTCAGTAAATGTGAATTTTTCAAAGACGAGATTCAGTACCTCGAAAACGTAGTGTCCAAGGATGGAATCTCGATTGATCCAGACAAAATAAAAGCCATCATGGAATGGTCGATCCCTAAGAAAGTATCTGATATCATATCATTCATGGAAATTACTGGACACTACCGAAAGTTCATTGAGGGTTTCTCCAAGATTTCTTACCCCATAACCTCCTTACAAAAGAAAGGTAAAAATTTTGAGTGGACTACAAAGTGTGAGGAAATTTTTAACAAGTTAAAACACTTATTAACCACCGCTCCAATCCTAAAAATTGTTGATCCATTTAAGTATTTCATCGTATGTAGCAATGCTTGCAATGAAGGGTTAGGTGGGATCTTATTACAAGATAATTATGTGGTGGCTTATGAATCCAGAAAATTAAAATATGATGAGAAAAACTAGGTGACACATGATTTAGAACTCGCTGCAATAATACACGCCCTAAAAATGTGGCAATGGTTAGGATACTCGGGTGAGAGCCGAGTATCCTAAGCATTGGTTCCAGGCTTCTACTTCACTTTTATTTACTGTAGACTTTTAACTCTGTTTAAACTCAATAGATCTGAAGCAATTAAATTTTGAACCCTAGACTATTTCCAATGCTGAAATTTGAGTATGTTATAATATCTAAGTAGAATACAACTAAGACATGAAGATAATTATTTTTATTTTGTAAACTGCTTCAATATAGCATTTTTAAATATTCTAATTCTATGGTTGAATATCATGTTAACTAATGGGTTTCCAATAATTTCTAATATGCAATTTTCCTATAAGCTTTACAAATATAACTCCTATACCTAGAATCTATTAGATCTATCCTTATCAGTTTCTAATGATGGTAATACCTTCGTTATTTCGTTAACTTTATTTGTAGGACTAATTCTATCAAACTAACATTTTTTCATGTAAACTCTTAGATCTATATTCAGTTATGCAAGAACCTAGTTCCTTATAAGTGCATCCCAAGAAAAATCCTTAGTAAAGGATTCATATTAATAATGGAGAAATGGTAACAATTAAGCCTTGACCAAAGCTATTCTTTAAACAATAACCTGATTTTATAACCCATCATTTAAACAAGTAATTTTAGATTTATTGTATTCTGCAGACAAAGTAATCTCTCTGGTTTAAAAACCTTTAAGCAATTCATATTTTATTTCAGCCCTAGAATTCGATTCCTATTGTATAGGAGAGTTTGGGGGAAGTTAATTAACCTTACTTTTGGACTATGGATCATTTTTCCTTAATGTTACGATCTATAAAACCCTTAACTGTAAACCAAACTCCCCTTTTTGGAAAATGTTAATTATAACAAGCAGGAAAACGAATCTAACAGTCAACCAAGCAAATCGTAGATTGATTTATTTTGTTACCGTTGTCTTTAAGACTAATTACTAACATACAATAACATCCAATAAGAAATCAAATATCAAATCTACTGAGATACTTAGCAAAAGTAGAACATATCAAAACTGTCTTTACATGTTATAAATCACTTTAACCATTTACCTACACAATAGTTGGGTTAGTTCTTTTAAGTAATGCCATAATTCTTTTTAGTTAGTATCCATTATCACACAAGTCACAGGGTTGAGCCCAGGCCAAGATAAAAACTTAAGTAGCCACTCCAAACCCAAGTTTTAAATTACAGAATGGTTATTTTTGGTCAATGCTCACCGCATGCCAAGTCTAATGAAAACTTATTTCTTTATTCTTCCACAAACTAGAGCCATCCACTTTCTTATTAAATAGAAATATAAATACATTTCAGTTAACAGTACACATCTATGATTAAGGAAGAGCCTAAATCTCCTTAATTAAACTAGAAATTACTCACACACCGGTTATGGGATCCAATCCTGTAGTGTAAACTAAAAATTTACTTATGGGTATCTTGACCCCAAAACATTATAGCTAATTTACAAGTCGTCCTCTTATACAATTTAAAACCATAAGAGGGAAAATACTATAAATAGTTAACCATCTTCTTTACACATGCGGAAACCATTAACGTTGCTGTAGCAATATTTTTAACTTATCTCTGCTTTGTTTGCGCTGGGGGGCTTCTAACGACTCTGCGGTATGGGTCCTACAATTCATGCATTGGATGGGAGATTAGAAAATTTGTTTCATTTTCTTCAAAAGGACTCAAAAGAACTTGTTTACCATACACATACATATTGGGTCACTTACCAGGGCATCTTACGACCTAGGCCTAGGAGAAGGAGACCCCGTCACCTCCCTCCCAATGCCAGCACCTACAGATAAGAAGAAAGGTTCAGTCTTTCCTTCTAGTTTAAAAACCTCCCCAAACATCTCGAAAAAACTTGGCAACTCTACAAACCTGGATGCCGGAGGAGGGTGGACAAGGGTCAACTCCTCTGAGCACCCTTATCTCTCTCGGTCTGCACAAACCAAGAGAAAACATGTAAAGAAAACAAGAATTATTTTCAAAACTGAAGTTACATGTTGTTTTACTCAGCCCTCACATGTTCTTAAGCAGACCACAACAATCTTAGCAAAGTCGCGAAGGTCGGGTTCAAAGCTACCTGCAATGTTAAAGTCTAGAGTATCCTTTTCCTTCAAAAGAAGTTACAACACCTTTAGCACCTGTAAACCACAAAACCAACACTAGAAGTAGAGGAAAACATTCTAATGAGTTCAGACCTCCAATATAGAGGGAAAGAGTAGTTGCATAGTTTGACCCTCGGCTAATTTGCACTTTATTAATGAAAGACTAATGCATTTTTTGCTTCTTCAAAAACCTTAAGTTCACTTTTAAAAACCCTACTAGGATCCACATGATCGGCCTCCAAGTGTATGGCCATATCGGGGTGTTGTATCATGCAGTGGACTTGGCTACGCTGTCAACTCGCAGCCAGGTCACACTGTTCCCTTTACCACCTATTGTAGCTCTTATTTGATGCACGGATGAAATTATTGCCCTCTTAAAAGCGCATACCAAGCCTTGATCCTTATGTGTTTTGGTATGTATAGTGACATTCGAATCTTTTCCTTACCAACAAACCCACAGTTTATTTAAATCAACCTGGAGACTCCTTTTGGGTTTATGGAGAATACCCTTGCAAACCAAAACCTTCATTCTAGAAACGTAAAGACTTAGGTTCAAAAGTTATATTTAGGACTTAACAACCTTTATCTAATTGTTCCGACCATGCTCTTGCTTAACCAATGCAAGGGTGTTTAAACACAGTTTTGTTAGGGCTAGTTTGTAATAGTTTCTATGTCCTAAAATATATCCTTTTAAAAACAACAATAAGAGTTTTATTTTGAAGGCATGATCACAAGTATTAAACAATAGAAACCTTTATTGACATTGCATATTCATAACTGAAACACAAGAAGCAGAGGAAAACACTCTAATGAGTTCAGACCTCCAATATAGAGGGAAAGAGTAGTTGCAGAGTTTGACCCTCGACCAGTTTGCACTTTATTAATGAAAGACTAATGCATTTTTTTCTTCTTCAAAAATCTTAAGTTCACTTTTCAAAACCCTACTAGGATACACATGATCGGCCTCCAAGTGTATGGCCAAATCGGGGTGTTGTATCATGCAGTGGACCTGGCTGCGCTGTCAACTCACAGCCAGGTCACACTATTCCCTTTACCACCTATTGTAGCTCTTATTTGATGCACGGATGAAATTATGGCCCTCTTAAAAGCGCATACCAAGGCTTGATCCTTATGTGTTTTGGTATGTATAGCGACATTCGAATATTTTCCTTGCTGACAAACCCACAGTTTATTTAAATCAACCTGGTGACTCCTTTTGGGTTTATGGAGAATACCCTTGCAAACCAAAACCTTCATTCTAGAAACGTAAAGACTTAGGTTCAAAAGTTAGATTTAGGACTTAACCACCTTTATCTAATTGTTCCGACCATGCTCTTGCTTAACCAACGCAAGGGTGTTTAAAGACAGTTTTGTTAGGGCTAGTTCGTAACAGTTGTTATGTCCTAAAATATATCTTTTTACAAAAAACAATAATATTTTGTTTGAAGGCATGATCACAAGTATTAAACAATAAAAACCTTTATTGACATTGCATCTTCATAACTGAAACACAAGATCTCTCCCTCGAAGTGAACCTGGACGCATTAGAGGAAATTTCAACTCAAAATGGGCCTTTTAACTCTAATTCAAATTCCAAGTCATCATGTGTTATTAAATGAAATTGATTTAAATTTGAAATATCGTATAGGTCTTAAACACTTTTTTAATATAAATTTGGGGATAGGTATCATAAAAAAACTACTTTTTGTTGTATTTCCAAGATATCTTCCCGTGTTTTTACTCAAATTTCGATCGAGAGAGCTCGTTGGATGCAGAATTAAATTTTGCATACAACAATTACCCACTCAACATACTTTTGATGGACCCAGCTACTTCAAAAACAAGAAATACCTGAAAAACACGATGATCATCACGTTTTTTTCAGGTATTTCTTGTTTTTTGGGTAGCAGGGTCCATCAAAAGTATACCAAGTGGGTAATCGTTGGATGCAAAATTTAATTCCACATCCAACGAGCTCTCCTGGCCGAAATTTGAGTAAAAACACGGGGAGATATGTCTAAAATACAAACAAAAAGTAGTGTTTTTTTCTTTTCTTCCTCCAAAATTAATAAATATTATTTTATTATTTTAACTATTTTTTTTTCCTACGAAGCCCATTTTGAGTTGAAATTTCCTCTAATTATTTTCTACTTGAAAACCCCCTAAGACATCTTATTTCAATACTTGAAACATCTGCATAGTAACATGCTTTACAAACCCTAAGTTTCATACTTAAGGGTAGATCATAGTATTGAAGTAGGCCCATACTTTATTTAAGCATTTTGTCAAGTTACACAACCCACGGGGCAAGACGAAGTGCCCCTTGTCTTAAGTTGAACCAGTTGTAGTACGAAAATAGTGCGTTTAAAGTACAGTAATTAAAGTACGTCACCTGAATAATTGTGGCTAAAGATTCTCTGAAGAACGGGCCCTTTTCTCATCAACTTTTCCTGTCAAGGACAGTTGAACTTCTGAATTTAGAGGCAAAAGTATTTTAAATATAAATCAAATAAGGTTGTAAATAACATATGTAAAAAAAATTATGAGCAATTTTTGGGTGTGTTACAATCCATTATTAAAGCTAGCATAGATCCCAGATCTATTAAGCATCCAGAAGGATCCAATATTTTAAGGGGTTAATTTTTTTATTTAAAAAAATTGAATTGAATCTCTCTATACTGAATCAATCTAGTTTTAAGATAGATCTAGATTGGTAAGATTTAAAAAATAAAAATAAAAATAAAAAATAATTTCAATAAAAAATATGAATAAGTTATATATACCATATATATAATAATGAATGAAATCCTAATTTGTTAAAAAAATTATAATGTGAAAGTGATAAGTTTTTAAAAGTTTATGAAAATAATGTAAGGAAGATATATGAGGTGGGAAATTAAAATTAAAATATATAATAACATTATGAGCGAACTAGTGCCATAACTAGCACAACTTGCGATTTTTTGAGTATAGGCATGAGGGTTTCGGTTGATGGCGATGGATATGGAGTAGGTTGTCAGAGAGAGGGTACGGTTGGTCAAGGCCTCTAGCTATGGCTAGGGGTCTAACTTGGTTCGAGTGTTCTCTTTTCTCACCAAGCCGTTTCATGCCTTTGTCCTGCTTCATGGTTTTGCGCCTAATTCTTGTAGTTGTAGTTTTAATTCATTAAGTTCTAATATGTTCATCCAATAAGGAGCCTTTGAATTAGGTACAGCTCTTGGTACTAAATCAATAGTAAAATCTAGTTCTCTGTTTGGAGGTAATCTTGGAATCTCTTCCGAGAAAACATCTGAGAGTTCTTTTAAGATTGGAATATCATCGAATTTCATCTTATCTTCTTTATCCATGTGTTCGTTATTTATTATATGTATAGCAAAAACTTTACAACCCTTCTGTACATCCTTTTTCATTTGTAATGCTGAAATTTGTCTAACGGAAACTTTTCTAGGTATGCCTTCGACTGTAACTCATTATTTTTTATCATCTAAGCAAGTAAATGTTTTATCAAAACAATTTAAAACTACTTTATGTTTTTCCATCCAATCCATACCTATTAAAACATCATAAGACCCTAACGGTAATACAGTTAACTTTACTTGAGTTTCGAATTGGCTCATAAACATTTCATAGTTTTCAATGTAATTAACTACTTCTATTTTAGTTCATGTAGCTAACTGAACCAACCAAGTCTTTTCATACTTTTTCAAATGTAAATTTCATTTTTCTGCTATACTAGGTGACACATAATTTAAACTAGCACCTGGGTCAATCAAAATAGAAACAGACTTGTTCTGTATCATACCTTGTATTTCCACCATGGAGGTTTGATGATCAACCTGACTATTCTCCAAGGCTGCATTAATTCTGGGAATTTCATTTTCTACGCCACCATCTGTTTCTTCCTCTTAAATGGCATCTACATTGTTGTAGTTTTTCCTTTTTTTCCGGTCAGTCCTTTGTGTAGTGAGGTCGCTGACATTCCCATCACTTTACATGTTCTTTTTGTTCATCTTTTTTAACATAATTATTAGGCATGTCTTTTCCTTCCAATGTTGTAGTGTTTTGTTATGTTTTACCTTTAAAATATGTTCCTTGATCATTATTCTTAGAAAATTTCTAAGAAGTATTTTCGAAGTTTTTATTAGGCTTAAAACCTTTCCTTCTCTGATAAAAGTTGTGTGTTCTCTTATTTTTCCAGTTCGGTATGTCTTCTCTCTTATTTTAACTTTGTTTGTAATAGAAGTTAGCTTTTCTCATTTCCTCTTCAAGGGTCTTTGGATTATGAAATTCAATTTTGTCCTTGAAACTAGTAGGAAAACAGCTCAGAAACCTTTTTATCTTAGGATTTTCGTCAATTATATAGGGTACATATCTTAATAAACTTAAAATTTGCTACTGAGTTCTTTCATAGACATTGAGCCTAGTCTAATTTCATAAAACTCTTTATCTCTTTCTTCATAATACTGCTCAGATAAGAATTTTATTTTGAAGTATTTCTTAAAGATTCTCCAGGTTACATATTTTTCTTTAACACTTTTTATGTCATGCCACCAAATGTTAGCCATTTCAATTAGGTTATAGATAGCCATTCGAGAATTCAGTCTATCTGAGTAGTTATAAATTTGAAAGTACTTTTTCATACCCAATAGCAATGCCTTTGCTTTTTCACCCTTTTACACTTCTCCATTAAACATAGGAGGTTTTATCTTTTTAAATTCTCCAGAGATTTCTTCATAGGGTTTATATTTCCTCTTTCTATGACCACTATCGCTATCACTACTTTCACTATAGTATTTATACTTTTATTTGTGCAACCTTACTTGAATTCATGAAGAATATTTACTTTCACTATCAGAAAATTTTAATTTTTTACCTTTACGTTTGTATGATATTGTTCCAAATTCAGTTTCATGCTCCTTTATTTTATCTTTGCCTCTGTTTTGTATTTTATTTAGTAATATCTGATTTAGTTCCTCTTGAGCTTTTAAAATTCTTCCGTTATCTTCTTGGGTGCATCCATGGAACAGGGATACACGTTTTGGCAAGGCGCTTTTGGCAAAAACACAAAAACGTACCTCAATCAAGAAATTTTTACACCCTCCATCGAGGTCTTAACACCTCGATCAAGGGTTTAACAAATGCTCGATTGAGGTTTTCTTAAACCCTCAATTGAGCTTTTGCTAAACCCTCGATCGAGGGTTTAGCAGAAGCTCGATCGAGGTGTTAAGACCTCGATCGAGGTCCCTGTGCATAAAAAATTATAAAAAAGGTCGCGAGGACCCGTGGTGTCTTTTTGGCATTTTCTCCACACAGACATCAACCGAGCTACAGCGCAACCCAAGGAGGTGGAGCCACAAACAACCCAACCACAACCTAGCTTTCACCACGATGGAGTCGGAGCATAGAGGTAACATCCTAAACTAGTTTTTTGAAATTTAAATGGAATTTTACGTTTTTGTAAAGTTTAAAATGTTAGGTTAAAATTAAAAAAAAAATCATTGTTATACATGTTTTTAGGTTAGTTTTTTTGTTAAATAAGTTTGAAATGTGCGCCGACAAGCATAAATGTTGCCAAATTTTTATAAAATTGTAATTAAAATTTTTTATTTATTTAAAATTTATATATATATATATATATTCAACCGGTAGCGTTTATGCTGTCGGTTTAATTTTGAAATGTGTGTCAGACAAGCAAAAATGCTGCCCAAATTTTTTCAATCCTCCGAGAATACACGGAGGATTGAAAAAATTCCATAAGACACCAAGTAAGCAGAGCCTATATGAACCATAGAGACAATTAATCAACCCTAGACCTGAGACAAATCATTAATTTTTTATAAAATTTTAATTTAAATCCATTAAATTTAAACATTAGATTTATAGTTTTTAGAAATATTTCTATCAACTGACAACGTTTATGCTGCCAGTTTAATTTTGAAATGTGTGTCAGGCAAGCAGAAATATTGCCCAAATTTTTTCAATCCTCTGAGAATACACGAAGGATTGAAAAAAATCCATAAGACACCAAGTAAACATAACCTATATGAACCATAGAGACAATTAATCAACCCTAGACCCAAGACAAATCATTAATTTTTATAAAATTTTAATTTTAATTTGTTAAATTTAAACATTAAATTTATAGTTTTATAAATATTTCTATCAACTAGTAGTGTTTATGTCATCGATTTAATTTTTAAATGTGTGCAGGGCAAGCAGAAATGCTGCCCATTTTTTTTAAATCCTCCAAGAATACACAAAATATTGAGGAAAATCCAAACCTTGGATGGGAGACAATCATGAACCTTAAACCGGCGGAGGCATTTATCTAAACAACCCATATATTTTAATTTAAATATATATATATATATATATATATATATATATATATATATTATAATTAAAATAAATATATATTTATACATTTTTAAATATTGGAATACTCATTAATTGACAAGTTCACCCATCTTAAGTTCATTTTTTGTAATATATACTATTAGGGAAAAGATACCATTAGCCAAATTTGCTCATGCGAATGCTACAATTCATGCTAGGATCATTGCCTACCTCTCATTTTTATCTCTTATGGGACATAATGATGGAAATATATTGGCAAATTCTTTTGTAACCTACACAATTTCTGCTATAAGTGACACATGTGGACCTCAAGGTTCATTGCTTATTGCAGCTCTAGAGAAATGTGATAATAGACATGGTTTCTACATGTTGGTTCTAAATGCCAATTACAACAGGTTTTCAAATTTACCCATATAGTTAAACACATTAAACACAAGACAATGGAACACAACACATCAGCGCATTAAACATAAAAACCCTCTCCCGAGGAAAACCAACAAACCAATTTTGTTTCACTCGTATATTAATCAAACACTCAAAAACAATTGTTTAGAATCGTGACTTGCTAGACCACATATCACACTTCATTAGATCATGTCATGATCATGCTTCGCAGTCATTTCATCTTATTTAAATATGCAATGCAACCAACTTCTGATTAATTAAAATCCATAACTTCCTAACCACTTTCAGTTATTATGTTACACTCATCTTGAAATGGTCAACTTTGGTGGATTACTCATTGAGCTCTGGGCGTTCTATCAACTTATCGTCGACTAGTCCTTTTCCTTTGACCAAATAGCTTATTCTGATTGATCGATTGACCAAACATCCACCGCATGTTTCATCCTACTCCAATAGACTTATATCAGTCGACTATCAACTTTGCTAGTTGATTTTCATGTAAAGATTATAGCATTCCCAACACTACACACTAAAAATTATCTCTTAGTGATATTAAAAATAAAAATAAAAATATTAGATATAAATGCATCAATCTTTGTGTCAATATATACACACTATCTTAGTGCTTTTGAGAGAATATCCCAGCCACACAAAAAATAGGATCTAACTAGTTGGATGAAATCTCTCAAATCCAACTAAACCTAACAACCTCTCCTGAAACATACAAGAAAACTTCTAGAGTAGAGACAAAATCCCCATCACGATGACCAATAAGAATAAAACAACAAACTTCAATATGATCAAGTATCGCATACAAAAGTAAGGAGTAAGTCATTGCAACACTCCTCCTTTACAGGTTCTTGGCTCAATCCATGTCACGTTAGGTCCTTATCAACATCTTTAACTTGTTTGATGCATCATATTCTCCACCTTGAATTTAAGAACCTCGCAATGAAAAAAAAGTACATATTTGGACCAACCTAGCACTTGCATCTCATACATCAGTCATGTAAACATCATCAAACTATCAATGTTCATATAAATGAATAACCATCGATCGGAGTACATGGGTACCTAACCACTTTAACCGTCAATCTAGTAGGATTCCCTTCACATACATGGTTCATTTAACTTCTTGATGAACTCCCTATTAACGAACATAAATATCCTTGTTTCTAGGATTATCTCACCTCGTAGATTCCAGAAACAACATAGTCCACTCATATAAAATCAAGCCAAAACATGGCACACTCTTCCAGGTGCTTAACAACACTATAATATAGGTTACTGAATGATTTATCCAAATTATTGGGGACAAATGGCAAAGGTGTATGCATTCCTATTATGTTTACGTGTTATATAGATACGTGTACATTCCAAGTTACATATTCCATCTCTTGGAGACACCATGTACAAAATTTTATACTAGTGCATATGTATCTTGGAATACTTCTCTCGAGTACCAAGTATAGGCATGATGCAAGATGAAAATATTTATAGAGAAATACATAGGATTTATTCATAATATCCTAGAATTGTTACAAATATAAAGTGTGATTCACATTTCCATATAGTCAATGCTTTAATTAAACACAATTTGAAAAGTCCATTTCCATACAACATCCACTTTTGCAACATGTGATTTAGCATCCTTTGGATCAAACTCTAACAAAATTGTTTGTTTCATCTTGAACAAAATATTTTTCTTTCATGTTGCAGTCTCACCATTCCAAATCGAAATTAAGGATGCCATCACATATGGCATATGACAAAGTTCATATAAATAGATCAAGCCATACCTCAAGATATACTCACTATCTTAGCACACTAACAAATTGTTGAGAATCATGCATATCTTAGAACATCAAAATAAGAGATAACTAGTTGGAAACGATCTCTCATATCCAACTAAATCTAACAACCTCCCAAAACTTAGAAGGAAACTTCTAATCTAGGGACAATATCTGCGTTACAATGACCAATATTTAACAACCAAAACCCTTAGAAGTATCACATCATACAAGTAGGAGTTACTCATTCCAACAATGTATCTTGAACCTAGCAAACAAAAGAAAGAATAGTATTGCATGGTTAAGAGGTATCATTCGCTAAACTATGAAAAAAAATAGATTGAGAAAAATTAAATGTGGTTCCTCAATCGACATAAAGACTTTTTTTTTCCATCTCACAACACTTCAAATTTAGCCATGGTTTTCATGATCAATGTCAAACCATTTTAGGTCATCACCCAACATTGTAGACATATTCAAAGACCAATCCACAAATGGTCGCAAAGTTTTGGAGCGTTTTACCATTAATCAACATTCGACTTAAACTCCTTTTCCTCATTTTTTACATAGTTAAAGGAGTTTGATATAAGTCGATCGTCATTATGAAACATATATTAATTGAAGAATTGAGTAATATTTTATAATTTATTATATTACATATTTAAATATATTATTTTTTGTTAATGAAAATCCTTAAAAGCTTCATTTTTTTACTTCACATTGAGCATAATATAACCTATTTAGAGTTGGTTGTCAAACATGAAAGACTTCATCATTAGAAAAGAAATATTTTAAATTTAACCTATAGAAAGATCTAAGCAAACAATAATTTAATATGCGAGCAAACCAAAGAAGTAGCTATATTGTAGAAACAATTACAAATTTTAGGCATATTAGACTTAGTAAGCGACATTTTTACATGAACTCATTTTATATCTAAAATATAGATTAATTTATATCATTTTTTATCATATAAATATTATTATTATGATAACTATTAATATAAATATTTATTTCATGCAGATGCATCTCCACAACGGGGTTCTTTCGTTTGCCGAAGGCAGAGTACTAGCAGATATGCGGCCATTCCTCACCCCGGAGGTCGCCAAAGGACTCATAAGTATACAATTGCGCATGATGTACTCATTGTTGTTAGTTACATAAAATTAAATTGTTTCACAAGTGTATATTTAATCATCAACTTGTATGTCTTTGTTTTCACAGGTTCTCCCAGGCGTCCTACACCAACACACACTCATGCTAGGGAGTCGAGTGACAGTCGCTCTATGCATGAGAGCAGAGAGGAGGCTACTGCTAGGGTCGGGGGGGAGGTTCCCCACGAGACAGGTACATTAAATGCATATATATTTTTCATTCATTTGTCAGTACCTTTAATTTATATTGATTTCAAATTCCCCTAATGTATGTATTTTGACTGAGATTTATGTTTTCATCTAATTTTCAAGTGTCGCAACTCCACAACAAGGACCTGACACTCCCAAGGAAGCACCATGGGAGGATGAGATCACTGGCATCACACTGCAAGACATTACTAGTCAGTGTGATTGTTTGCGGTCTAACATCTGCTCCATTTCAGACCACTCTCCTGCATCATGTTCGATGTGGATGATGTTAGAGGCAATAGATAATCTACTGAATATATACACGTCCATTGAACCATTAAGTTCTCTTTGGGCCACTACATGTCAGAGAAGAAGGGTTGCCGTGATGGGTCTTGATAAATGGCCCGCAGTGAAAGATGCAACAGTTGGCCATGATGTGAGGGGAACATTATTTGATATACCTCCCAACCGCCCCACTGGTCAATCTCTTAGACTCAGGGAGTTTAAGCTAGAGGTTGTAGCACCTTATGTCTATGACAAGTTTATTAGAGCATTGGGCATGTTTCCCCACCATGACCAGGTCCCATTGTACTTTTCAAAACATATATATGCAGATTTTTTCCTAGGGATGCACCTAGATTACACTAGCACACCCTTAAGCTTCTATGGTGTTGGTGGGGGACGCAATCATGCGCATCCTGGGGCTAGGAGAGACCCTGGAGCTCAGCCGGAGGCAAAGCCTTTGGTAGGTCTCCCTAATAAGACCTTGCTTAGGACACATGATGTAGTCGAGTCATCTCATCTAGCGATTAACGAGGGGATTACACTAGCAGAGGAGACATGCATGACAATGCATGGTAACATGATGGCTGTGTAGGTAGAGAGAAGCAAAGCGCCCACTACACCTACAGAGCCTGAGTTACAGTGGGTGGACAATTATATTATCCGCTTTATTAATCACAACACAGTGGTGCAATATGCTATCACATCCCGCGATGCATATTTTCAACTGCATGAGAGATGCAGGCCTCAATCGACGGGACAGGTATACCTTTATACAATTACATATTATTTTGAATTTTTTATCAAATTATATGTCATCATTTGATTATCTTGATTGTAACGTATCCTCAAATGAATCATTTTTTTAATTAATTCTTTGCTTTGTGTTAGATCTTCATGCAAGAGCCCACTCTCATGGAGGTCATTTTTGGCAGTGATGCATCTGTTCGAGGTCCCACTGCAATTCTATTTTCCCACGTCAATGAGGTATGTGTTAACTGTCATCCTAAATTTGAATTTCTAAATGAGTCAATTTTTCTAGAAGTAATACTTTGGTTTGTTCTAACTTTCGTCATTTATCTTATTCATATGGTACAGGATAGAGGCAAGGGCATTGCACATGATTCTACATGGCCTCGCCCGATTCCTACTCACGACATGCCAGTCGACGAGGTACTAGTTATTTATGTTCGAATTGTTTGCACATTTATGTTCATATTATAATTTACATGTTCAAATTGTAATTCACAAGGTCAAATTGTAATTCATTAATATAACTATATTCATGTCATGGAAACCACGGGGTCTTCACTTAGTCAAACCATGCCATAGCACGTTCGTTCATGGCATATGAAACAATACCCCTATTTTCAAAAAATATTGGAAAATACCTCCCAAAATCATTTTTTTAACCCCCTCCCAATATGCCTTCCCGATTTTAAAAAACCCATATTTTCACTATATATTGCATGTATCCATTTTTTCATTTACATTATTTATACCCCTTTATATTTCTACCTAGTATATTGACATGATACCCCGCATACATTCTACAATGCACCTTGCTTCTTTCAATGTATATTGTGGATGCACATTACTTCACCCACAATGATCAACATCATAGAGATCACATTCATTTCCTAAATTAACACTAGTTTGTCACTCTTCCTTTGACCCTTTTCCTCTCAACAATGGACAGTCACATCAAGGTTCTACATGATGTGTAAAACATGGCTTAACACTCACTACTTGACACTACTTGACTATTTTTCAAAATCAAGAGAAAAAACACCAAAGGCTTGATAAAAATCAAAGTATATCTACACAAATATTGTTCAATTCAATTGACAAATAGATATATGTTTTTACCTTTTTTCTCTCAACAATGGACAGTCACATCAAGGTTCTACATGATGTCCAAAACAAGTTCAAGTACAAGTTAAGAAAACCAAATAACTAACTACATTTTCTAACCATTTGTCTCACATTTTTAACCAAATAACTAACTACATTTCTAACCATTTGAAAACCAAGTTCAAGATATTTGTTTAAGCCTACATCATTTGCAATTTTGTTTATTATTTTATGGGAATGTCATGTTACATAACGTTACACAACAAAACACTTTCAACATCTCCCCATGCTGGGTTGTAAGCACCTCCCTACTCTCAGTGCAATAAATAGGTTTAGTCAAATATTAATACAAAATAAACTAGTAAAAGGGTAAAGTATTATTATTAACTACTAACAAGAAGATTATTCCTCAGTACGAAGTTCATGAGGAAAGATTGCAAGTATTGAAGCACTATCCATATCAACAGGTTGTCCATCAAAGAGATGAGCCTGAAGCAATCTCTGTGCTCGTTGTTGTGCAAGGACCTGTGCTTCTATATCTAGAGGAAGGGTAGCAAGGAATTCTGGATCAATCTCCTCAATAGCTGGTGGCCGATTATTTGTAGGTTGTGCCGCCTGATTCTACTAGGAAGCAAGAACCTATATTCTTAACTCTTCAGGAAGAGCCTCTAGGAATGTAGGATCAATATAATTAGATCCCGCCACCACAGTATTTTGCTGCTGCTCACTGGGAGTATGAGCAAGCACATTTTGACTACTCTCCTTGGCAATTTCTGGCTGGGCTTGTTCTCTATTACTATTTTCATCTTGCACACCTTCCATATTTCCCGATTCATCAATCTGTCTGAGGTTTCCAGTTCCATCGGTTTCTACTTCCAAGCTACGAAGGATTTCACCTAATGTAGCACCACTACCGCTACTATCTTGGCTCACAGCTTCAACATCACGCATGACTCGCTCATTGCGCTCATCTTGCATCTCAAGGTCATGGTGAACAGCACCTATAGTTTGAGTTCCTTGCTCCAAAGAAGCCTGTTGCAAAGGTTGAGTTGAAATAGTGTTGGTATTATTGGCACTATTATATTCAATATGGGATTGCCCATGTTCCTCAGTTCTATGTATATCATTTTCCTATGATTGTATATTTTTTGTCATTCCAGTACCATCTTCTGCAACTTGTGAAGTAGTAGATTCACCTTTTTCCCGTGATCTGGTGATGGAGTATCATCAACTGGCTGAGCTCTCTATAATTGAGAAACAAAGTGGTCCTCAGTCCCCACTGCTATGGTAGTGCCACTCATTCCTCTAATCTGCTAACTATCATCAGCCCAGCTACTCGAACGATTTCCTGGCCATCCACTTCGAAGTGTTCGAAAAATCGAATCCAGATGGGATGAAGCTGAAGTACTTTCAATATTACTCTCAGTGACAACCCTATCATTCTTTGCAATCATAGTCTCCATGATTTACAGCTCTCTCCCACAGCTTGTAAAGGTAGAAGAATGGCATGTTGGCTCACAAAGATGTCAAGAGTGCAATTTATATGCTACATAGTTGCTTACAAGTTATTTCTTCTTTAGTCATTTTCTGCATTTCTTTTTGTAAATATTTTTCTGAGAATATAGGATGTATTTTTCAAAAAAATAAGGTAGGGAATGTTAATTTGCATTTGCAGCCTATTCCATTACATTCAGAGGCAAAATAGGAACACGCCAAGGTGTTGATGATAGAGAGAGTAAACAAAATCTAGATGGCATTCCAAATGGAAGATCTCACACATACATTCCATTCCTCAAGTGCTCACAATTACTCGAGTATTTCTACAAAAGTTAGTCTTTCAGATATTGCATTTGAGCTAATCTTTCAGCTTATCCACAATTAGTGCCAAAGCTCATGAATTCTATATACATGACATGATTGTCTCATAAATTCTATCTTATTTCAACTTCTAAGGATTATATCTAATAGTTTCCTTGAATATGAAGGTAACATAGATTACAACTTGAAAAAGGTTGAAGTTCCTCTACTGCAATTCTGCTCCTTAAGGTTGAAGTATTGGAACTTCCTCTGCTACAAGACACTAATCATCTACCCTACTAGAAAATGCAAGGTACAAATTGGAAACATTGAGGCTTTGTGCTAAGACAGCTTGATAATGACCTTATTTGCATCTTGGTTTGTTGAGATCACTATGTGAGCTGCTCATTTTTGTGATGTTTTATGTTTGTGTTCACCTTTAGTCCTCCTTGAGGCCTACCTGTACTATAGGACCTCTTCTTATAATGAAAATTGAAAACAAATATAATCCGTAATTTGATCAAAGATGTTGGGTTTTTAGGACCTCGTTTCTATGGCTGAATAACTCAGCTATAAAATTTTCTAGTTCATTTCGGTTTTCATGGGATAGCCTAGAGAATTTTAAACGCAAATGCTTTTGTATTTCTTTCTGGTGGGTTCGAGGCTATATAGGATGAAATGTTTTCCATCCTCTATGGCTTGAGTTATGCAAATTGTCCCTGGGCAGTTTTTTCTTGGGGTAATTTGACCTTTGAATTGTATTTTCATTGGGAATTTAGGGTGCTCAAAGTCTACAGTTTGCTTTTGTCCTTTTATAGTTATAGACACTATAAAATGTTACTGTTTCATGCAAGTTTGTGAGTACAAATTTTCTATAAAATAGAATTCTTAACTAGTTTTATAGCTACTTACAATATAGATAGGCAAGATTATTTAGAGTAAATGGGAGGTATAACAAGGCCAAAGGGATTACACCAATCCCCAAAAACTAATAATTGAAGACTTCAGTGACCAACTAGCTCTTATACTAATATAAGCTCCAAACTGATTTCTCATATTTCCCCTTTTATATCAGAATTCTCAATAGTTGTCAACTGGGTTGAAATGCATATGAGGTGACCTCTGCAGTTGTTGGAAATGGTTTCTTCACACAATGGACCCCAGAGGTGAGACGAATGAGTCCAAAAAAAGAAATCAGGGTCTTCCCAGGGGTGAATACCTCGAAAGGGATGAATACTCTATATATTGACTATGTAGGAACACTCCTTACACTGGGCCTACTTCACCCTGATAAAGTAATTAGAGATGATGGTAGCAGAGTGACTCTCATGAAATACTCTAATGCATATATTGAGGCTTGGGAAATTCTAAAGATATTTAAAAATGGTTACATCTTGCTGCTATTTCTTGCATACTGGGCCAGTAATTGCTTTATAACTTACCAATTCAATAATGTGAATGGAATTTTATTCAATGCTAGAACCAGAGGTCTGAACAATGCATTGTATTGGCTGGCCCAAATAGTGGGCTCTATAGGTATTGACTATGTTTTATATTTCAGCTACAAGAGTAGAAGGAAGAGGGGATTTTTGGGTCTCAGCATAGTGGCATTGTTGGGAACAGCCATTTGGGGAGGAGGCCTTGTAGACCAACTAAGGTATTCTTCAGATAAACCATTAAAGGAGTTGGATTTCAAAAATTCTGGCTCTGCCTATGTAGGACCAATGATCCTGTACTTTTGCTATGGATTGATGGATGCTATGTTTCATACCCTTTGCTATTGGAGCATTGGAGCTTTGGCAGATGATTCACAGACTTTGAGTAGATACAGTGGTTTCTACAAAGGTGTACAGAGCACAGGAGCAGTTGTGGCTTGGCAGATTGATTCTCAAAAGGTTTCATTGCTGGCACAGGTGCTCATCAATTGGGGCCTAACTACTATAGCTTACCCTCTAGTTTTTACTGTTATTGCCTTGTCAGTAAAGGATGAGAAATCCATTCATGTACCTGATTAAGATAATGGCTCGAATCAAAGTGTGAACCCTAATTTTACTGCCACCCAGATGAGCTCAGCCAAATCTCATGGGGATAATGCAGATAGATTTGTAAATGTCGGTCCAATTGGATACCTTTGAACTAATTCTCCTAGTAGGTGGCATTTCTTTCATTAATTAGGTATTACATTGATTGTCACTAAAAATTAGACAGAATTTTGTTGTCCAGAATTATATTGATTCTTGTTCTTGAAGCCTATAAATGGCTTGATTCCAGTGTATGAGTTTCCCATTCAAAAGGTTAATATATACTTATTAAAACTTAATTTCTATTACAGAAATCTTGTACCATGCTCCAATATTCTCATTTCTCCCACACAAGGATCAAGAGCTAGTGAAGACCCTCATGTTTGGAAAATTTCAAAAAACTCAGAGGAAACTATGGAATATAATGAGAAAAATATAGGGTCAAATTTAAAATTTGAGTTCTCCATTAGAAATATTAGAGGTGAAGAACCAGTGAAGAACATACCTCTTTCAATCTATGTCCACTCTCCATGGTTTGGCTTCTTAGGACCATGACACATTTTTGTTTGAATTTGATGTCTTATGTCGTAGTTATGATTTTTTTTTTATGCATAGAAGTTGAATTTGCTTCTTTCCACATTGAAGAATGCAAGCAACAACACTGATATGGCTCATGGGACTTGGAGGTCAAACCATTGGCATACATGGAAAGAAATTAAACAAGATTGTCAAGAAGCAATGGCTGTCTAAATAATTTCAACATTAAAATATTGATTCATTACTGGAAGAGAATGAAATGACTACAGGAAACAATATTTGGTACTACTGAAATCAAAGAGGAACTCAAAGTTTTGCTAATCACATAGTGTGGACAAGACTCACTCTAACTACCAAAATATGCTACTCAATGCTGCCTTTGCAATATCTGTCTGACTAACACTAGGATTATAACCAAGGCCTAGACCATGCCAAGAACCAATATAGTTTGTATGTGGACCTGTTAGTTTCAATGTGGGCCAAGATCGCTCAAACACCATTCCTATAATCCATAAACTTGGCACTTTGACCAAACTTTGACTAGAGGCTAGCACTTGAGCGGCGACACTTGGAGATGATCCAATGGATGAGATCCATGTCGATCCATGGGCACACAAAACCAACATGCATGATTTCCAACAAGAGGCACACAACTATGTTAATGTATGAGGATGAGTATCGAAATTGAATAGGGGCACCAAAACTGCTCTGCTTCAATCCTAAACAGGCACTCCATAACCAAACACCTTTCAAACTGCCATGAGATGTCATGAACCTGTGAAACTCTTCACACCAACTGTCCAGCTTGATTAACCATCACACCTTGATCATACGATTGTTGTCATACTACACAAACAACTTGTCATCAATGACACTATGTCAAACAATCTTCTGTTACGAGGTTGACATCGATGACACTATGTCAAACAATCTTTCGTTATGAGGTTGACATCAATGACACCATAAATTTATCCATGTCCCACAAGTGACCACAAACAGATCAATGGGACTTCTAAGTGTTAATTTTTCTAATACCGTCCAACTAGATAATTATTTCCTAGTGATTTCCTTCAAGAATTAAATCGCAACTAATTAAATAATTTAAACTGACTAGAATTTGTTAACAGGTATAAACAGTGGAAGCAAAATGGAAAACAGGCCTTCTCAATAACACATACAAAAAATGTATGCCCTTCAAATTTGTTTTTTATTAAAATAATATACAAGCATGTAAGGGCTCCCTTACTGGGAAAATGGCCCAATGAAGAAAATACAATCTACAGCAAATCTAGCAAATTTGTCCCCTTGAGAAAATCTTCTTACTGCAAATCTGCCCCAAAAAGAACCCCTGCACCTGTTGTTTCCCTGTACGACCTACAGAAAATGACCTAAGGATTATTATACGACCAGCCCTGTACGATTGTCCCTACAAGTCTGAAACCTCCACCAAGTTAGCATAGCCTCCTGCAACTATTTCTTGGTCATTGTACTCTTCTTCTTGCCAAATCCGGATATTAAAAGCCCTTCCCTACTCTCAAGAATGAATCACTTTTGAAGACCTGTCTAGGGTTGGGGTTGCCCATTTCAATGGTCTCTATAAGGAACATAATAAAGCTACAATAGCAGAAGTTGTAAAATGGTAACTCTGTTCCCTAGCTTTGTCTCTGAGGAGGACATTGTAACTTTGCTGGAGAAGGCAACAAAAGATGAGCTTCAAGAGATTTTTCATTCTTTAAAAAAGATAAAAACCCCAGCCTAGATGGATGGCCAATAGAGTTTTTCTAAGATTTTATGATGTGTTGATAGGAAAATCTCTTAGGGGTTCTAAAGGAATCAGGGGTTTCTGGTAAGATGCTGATAGCTTTCATGTCCACTTCTATAGCCCTCATCCCTAAGTTTGATAATCCTATTAGTTCTAAAGAATTCAGGCCAATTTCATTGTGTAAATGTATCTATAAAATTAGTTCAAAAGTAATTGCTAAATGGATAAAGGCTCTGCCATCTAGGTCCATTCTCGAAGAACAGTTTAAATAGTTCACTGGATGGTATATTCATAAGGTTGTAGGGGTGGCTTAGGAAGCTTTTCATTCAATTGAGGTAGCATAAGGGCTTAACAAATCTCTTTTAGAGGCCAAAAAATTGAGGGATTTTAGAGGTATAAAGGTGGGAACCAAATTATTTTTGTCTCATCTTTTGTTTGTGGATGATATTCGTCTGTTTTGCGATGGCTTGCACAAAGATGCTAAAAATTTAAGAGAAGTACTGGACCTATATTGTCTAGCTAATGGAATGTGGATCAATGTAGGAAAGTCGTTTATGGGGGTTGGAAAAGAAAACAAAGTTCTATTTATGCAATTTTTTCCTTTTCTCAAGTTGAATGTCACGAGGGCATTAAATATTAGGGGTTCTCCTAGTGCATAATTAAGGTTGTAAAAGGTGATCAGCCCAAGTGGCAGGCTGCCTAGTTTCTACAGCTGTCTGTCCTTGTTCTAAGATAAAAAGCATCATATTCATTTTTAGACAAACCAAATGCTAATGTCACTTCATTGTAGAAACCACAAAGAAAGCACCAGGAAACCAAAATCAAATTGTCAATGTATACTTACCAGGTTTTTCCATTTATGATAAATCCTTGTCATGTCCTGCTTTTTCCATTCTTGCAAGTCAAATATATTCATGCCATATGCCCACGTACAGGAATTTGGGTCAAAGTCCCTCACAATAAGAGGATTTGAGAAATTCAGAGAAATTCAAAGGATTTGGAAAATGAACTGCCCTTCCCTGACCACATCACATGACCAAGGTCTGCTACCCAAACAGTATAAAGAGTGAAGAGATTTTCCCCTCAAACATTTGTATCCCATTATATCCAAAGTTAAAATTATCTAGAATCACAAATAACATGACCTTATTAGAGATTAGAATACAGATACCCACTTACAGATTGCCCATTTGAAAGGAATCCTTGTAACATTTGCATGAAGAGCTTCTTGAACATCAACGTTGTTTAAATATTCATTTGCATATACTTTAATACATGGGTCATATCCACCATAAAATAACCTCATTGTTATCCTTGAGACCTGCAAGTACTTTTCAAGAAAATTATAAAGTAAAAGGAAAAGAGAATTATAAAGTAAGCTTCCTATACTTTTCAAGAAAACCAATACTTTTCAATAAAACCAAACAAACATAATTTTCATCTCTTTCAACTTAAAGCTCCATTATTCACTACGTTAAAGTTGGTCCTCGAGAATCATCAAATTCCATGTACAGTAACAACATGATAAGGTAATGTACAGTAGATATCAACAGTAAACAATCATAACCAATATTTGAATCAAGCATATACTCAGATTTTTCAGATTTGATCTTGTCACCAAAGGGACAAGTCAATATAGACAAACAATTTATGTACCTTGCGAGAGATCCAAAGAGAGTTAAAGCATAAGCATATGGACAACATACTGACCCAGACTTCTTAGTCAACAAGCACATTCATACCCAGTACAGTCAATCTGTCAACACAGTCATGCTAGGTAAGGATGCAATCACATACTGCAAAGACACACAAGCATACTTTGCACAGTCATGCTTGAAAAAACACAGTCCACCCATAAATTGAAACTCAATGTCACACTGGGGAAGACCCCACAGTCCACACAAGAAAACAGTCTCATGGTCACCTCATGGTCACGCTAGGGAAGGACCCACAGTCCACTAGAGAAAATAGATCATGGTCATGCTGGAGAAGGACACATAGTCCACCAAGAAAACAAATCACAGTCACATTGGGGAAGGACCCATATTCCACTCAAGAAAATAGATCATAATCATGCTAGTGAAGCACCCACAGTCCACCAAGAAACAGATCACTTTCACACTGGTGAATGACCCAAATTCCACCCAATAAAACAGATCATAGTCATGCTAGAGAAGGACCTATCAAGGTATCACTAAGGAACAGGTTTTTCAGCCTTTTTGAAGGACCCATAGTCCACCAAGAAAGTACAAAGAAACAAATCACAATCACGCTGGTGAAGGAGCCACATTCCACCAAGAAACAGACTCACGATTACACTATGGAAGAACCCACAGTCCACCCAAGAAACAGGCCACGGTCACGCTGGGGGAGGACCCAAAATCTAATAGATTCATGGTCACGCTGGTGCAAAGTGACCACATGGAATGTGTAACAAGGAAAGCCCAGTCACAGGGATGGTGCAGCAAGATATCACATGGAGCATCAACAAAGATCGTGCAAAGATCACGCAAAGGGAGAGAGTTCAATAACGCTCCTTAAGGTAAGGTATCAAAACATTAATAAACATCACCTATGGACAAAGTAAGATAAAGGATCATGAGGTGATCATGAGTCAACCCAGGTGGCCACAACAAAACAAACAACAAACCCAAAAGGTCAAGGTGAACCATATAAGGTGGACATGCAACTCCTTTATAGGACCAACAAGACCAATAATATGTTCTCTCTCTCAAGGTACATTGTTTTATATATTTGTGTCATCACTGTATAAGATTCATTGGTCATAGAAAGTAGAACCAATCATACCCACTCCATACCACAATAGGTGCACAACAATGAGTTTTATAACAAGAGATTTCCACACCATAGCCATCTTTCGAATCAACAACAATCACAATTTCCTAATGAGTTAATATGCACTCCACACAAACATGATGAAATTAAAGAACATGATATGCCATTTAAGAAAACATTTAGAAAACACATTTCAAGAAACACACATTAAGTAATATTCCATTTAAGTATTGAAGTAGTAACATGGGCATGGGCACCAAAATTTGACAAACAAAAACTAGTTTCATCCTTTTGAAAGTAATATTAAACATAATTGTTGAACTAGCGAACAGTTCACAACCCTCAAGAACCATGCTTCAAGAACACATAGAGAAATATTTGACAATCGATAACTTCACATAGAGTTATCCCAACCATTTGGCATTTGAACCATTCACCGCACCTGAAGATAAGATAAATTAAAATGAGTATAAAATGAGTATGAAATTTATACAAACGAATCAACAATAATACAAAAAATACTACTTCATAAATAAGTTATAAGATAGTAGTACAAAAGATAAGATAAATTAGAATGGTTTGAAAACTTCACCCTATTTAAATTTTTAATGAAATCCTCAAAAATTATGTGGTCACTTTCTTCTAACTTGTATGTGTCTTTCTTGATATAGTATGATAGGTTTGTCATTGCTATAACAGATTCAAGTTGTATGAATAGATGATCTGTTGAATCATACTTGTACATGTGTTTCCTCTTTATTCTATTGTACCAACAAAATTGAAGCTCAACACCTTCAGGCCTATCCAAAAGATCAATGTCATTATCGTAATCAAACACCCTGTTACCATCCTTCTTTCTTATTCTTTGAATTCTTCCAATGTACCAAGTCCCAGAAGAAACATCGTGCTTTGTACTTTGATATACGCCTTTTCTTGTAGTACGTTCAGCTACAGCTATAGACTCGCTCTCAAGCAACACCGCACAATCTAATCCAATTCCAAAACCAATTGCAACACCCTTTTTGGGGGCCCTCTCATCTCTCCTGAAGTATAATCCATTCCTCACTTTAGTCAATCTATCTTTTGATAATGTCGGGTTTCCATTCAATTTACTAACCAAACAAGTTTTGTACATATCATTTCCATCAAGCTCCACCACTGGTTTGGTAGATATGTTTACATTTTCATCAACGGAATCTAAAATTCCATCCAATGCGTGCCTCCACTCACTTTCCATTGTTTGCAATTCACTATCATTGAGTACCATAAAAGACGAAGATTGGAATATGGATGTTCAATGACCCAATGGAGAATTATCAACTACTTCATCCACATATTCAAATGTTGGAACATTATGATCTTCTATCCATGGTTTAAACCACCAAGAATCTTCTGTGTGTCTTTTTGGTTGCATGCCAAGACCTTGTAAAATTCCCTGTGCATCCTCTAATCCTATCTTGAGAGCTTCTATAATTTTATTATCGATGGAAATTGAATCATATTGTGACAATACATCACCTTCCTCTACTGTTTGTTGATGCAATTTGTTCCAGATACTCATTTGTTTCTTATGAGATTTATTAAAACGAAACCCTTTGGGATTCGATTCTTCTTCAGCAACTCTATTAAGGGTTCCAATAGCATGAAGTAAGTCAGCAAAATCATATGCCCTCTCTACTCCAACCATGCCACCGACTTTTCTAAAGAAGTTCTCACATACATCTGACCCAGTCAGGTGCAATGCACATGGTAAGTTAGAGTATTGATCATGAAATAATCTTATCAACAAAACCGCAAAGTGGCAAGAAATTTTCACATCTTGATATGCCTCTCTACTAATGAAATTAATGTTGACATTAGTATTTTCCTGTTCTCTGACCCAACATAGCCATAAGGTGAAGAAATGATGGACTCTTGAAGAATTTCGCACTCTTTCCCAAAGAGTTAAACTAGGAGACAAAAAAATATCAATATAGTTAGCAACGATTGCTAGATAGGTCTTTGTACCCGATGTCCTCTCTGTCCTTCCACCTGTACATCTCATTTCCTTCAAGCACCTTTGGACATGCCTTGAAGCAATGCATTGTGCTGAACCCCAGTTTTGGAAATCAATCCTCTCTATATCCTCAATTTTAAGCTTGTTTTCATCCACTTTAAAATTGTTATAAAGCATTATTACATGGTTAAAACTAATCAACTATTTTCCAACAATCAGATCTCATCGACCACTAAACAAAGGATTCACTAGCTTTTTGCCATTGTGGATGTAATCCTGGTCATAAAGTCATGTTACTTTAAAGCCATCATACAACCAAGTTAGTCTCCACCCTTCCCAAGGAATTTGATATCTCATGCCTGTCATTGAGTAATAATCCTTCAGCATAAGCATTCTTCTCCTACTATCCCCATCTAAGGAATGACCAATAATAGGTCCTAAAAAATATTCCACATGTTTCTTCCATAGGTCTTCTACTTTTTCCCATTATCGATGGGAAAAATTTGCATCAAACTTGTTGCACGTTGGATGAACAAACACAACCAAATAAGGAAGCTTCTCATGTAAAGGGTTTGCAATAATAACACGTGCATAATGGCCAATCACACAATTCTTGAAGGCATCTGTAATAATCTCATAGCCTGCAGCGCCCTCACCAATTGTCACCAAGAAATGTGATTAGCACTTATGTTCTTCTTTCTTACCACAAAAACCCACCAATGTATCACTTTTTGCTACCCACCTTACATATTTTTTCACAACAGTTTCATCTTCAGCAAGGCATACAGGAATTGGGCCATCTATACCATGTTTGGCTTTATAGGAAGCATAAACTTTTTCGATTGTCTCAAAAATGTACTCTTGCTCCCCTGGGATATATGTCAATGATTTTCTAACTTGCCTTAAAGTCGTAGATATCGAAGGGCCATCCAGATTCAAGCTAATAAAGTTATGTAATCTAGGACCTCCCCATAACTTAATCATCTCATAAATGGATTGAGTGGATGCACTATACCTTCTACCTAACTTTGAATGAACTAGGTTGTGAAATATATCTTGAACAAATTCCCAAACTGCATCTTTACCTTGTAATTTTCCTTGCTTGTGCATGTAGAAATAATAGATCAATGCTATGTGCAATTATGCTAAGAAGAAGCACAGGAAATAGATATTGCTACTAAGAATTCTCACAAGCATACACAGGAAAAATAGAGAGAAGAAAAGAGACTGAATCACATGAATGAAGAGATGAATATTGGTGTGTATCCTTCCATTGAATAATTATGAATAATAGAGTACATAAATAGATCTTCCCTCATAGGAAAGTCGAATCGTTTGGAAACAACTCATAAAGCTCAAAAAGGCTGACTTACCCAAATATAGCAAACCCCCATAGGTGGATAAAGCACTTGCTAAATCTATCAAGGACCTCACAAGTTGGAAAAAGCATGAGTGAGTTGTCAAGGAGATGGAAATAACATGCTAATCCTAGAAAATGGAGAAAAACTAATGGAGGATGGGTTGGAAACAAAAGCTCCCAGTTTCCTAGTTGACTAGCTTTTATCTTATCCATAGAAAAGCAAGAAAAAGCAGAAAAAAGAAAAATCTCCTATAAGGTCCTGTATACTAATTCTAGATGAACCCAGAATCAGAAATTAATCATTCCTAGGATATAGATGGCATGCATTGACTTTAAGGTGCCAACTAATTAAGCTAGTGGGTGAATAATTAATCAAATAATGATTAATTATTTTATCCTAAGTTGTGAGTGGGTTAAATATATTCCTACACCCCCCTATAAGTCTGACTTTATGATGGTATGACAAAAAAATATAGATGCATATAGGGCCCAGCAACAAGGCTATGGTCACCCTTTTACAATTATTATGTCCAGAAAAGTGAGGAAAGAGGCAAAACCACATGGGGAAAATCCTCCCTCAAGATAGGACAAGGCACAAAATTTGAAATATGTATGTCTTCAACATATCCTTATCTTCACTTGAATCAGCTGAGTGAACTTCTTCTGGATGGAAGACTTGTTGAAGAAATCATGAACTCCATGATCATGTGCTGGAGTGTAGAACCTGCAAGAAGGAAGACGAGAGACTCCTTGTATCTCATCATCTGATGAAGTAGGAGCATTATTTGAATGCTTCTTGCTGCTGTCAAACTCTGATCTGCAAACATAACCTGAAATGGAAAAGAGATCTGTGCATACTCCTTCCCAAAGAATACAAAAAATAAGGCAATTTATTTCACACCCAATTCCCTGAATAGCTGCAAAATTGTGATGTGAATCACATGTACATCTTCCAATCTGATGTAGCACCTATATAGATCTGATGTGAGGCTGATAAAACAATGATATATCAGAAACATTAGCATATGGAACAGCAAAGACAAAGGATTTAGTGGCTCCATGAGGATATAGGGCTAGACTAGGAAAATTATGAACAACTGGGGAAAACTGATAGGTGTAAAAATCTAAATGATGGATGGGCACAAGATCTGAACCATAAGTGTTTAGAACAGATCCAAACATGTTTAATATCAGTCCAAATATGACTAAGGACATGGATAACCAACCAATGAAAGATAGGAAAGACTTCAAACCATGCAAGATAAATATCACTGCATAAGAGACCAATGAGGAATCAACAGGTGATCTTGGGATTTGTATAGTCTTTGGATTATTCAGAGGTATGGTAGATGGTATGGACGGTGGTATTATATGTGTCATGACATGCATATCAGCCTGCAAACAATCTTCTAAATCAGACATACAAGCTTGTGAGGAAGAGCTGCTCAAAGGTAAGTCAATATCTAGTGAAAAATCACAATTTTTGGGAGATGAATCTAGTGGACTGAGAGGAGGATCATCAAAGAAAGGTTTTGATATTTCTGATTCTGATATATCAGAGAATAAATCTATATCAGAGACATGAGAAAAGGAGAGAACTCTGGCACTCAAGGCATAAGTTATATCACCTTGAAACTGCGCAGTATGACATTGTTCTGAGGAATCAGCGGGCTTCTCTAGTTCATCTGGAACTTCAATCTTGTGCTTCTCAAGAAGATGAGACATGATGTCCATCTTCTTCTTGAAACACTTCTTCTCTGAATGAAAACCCTTGCTGCAATAAGAACACTTGGATGTGCTCCCTTTCTTCTTAACTTTCTTCATTAAATCTTCATATGAATCTTCATCTTCACTTTATGACTTTGGCTTCTTCACAATTTGCTTCTCTTTTGATTTGAATTTCTTGCTTCCTTGAACCAAGAGAGCATGATCCTTGCCCTTTGAAGAATTAATGACACCCATATGGATCAATTTATGTTTCTCCTTTGTCAGTGAATCAAGAAAATAATTTAAAGAAGGCATTTTCCACTTAGGAACAGCAAGCCTAGTTGCATGAAAAGTAGACACAAAAACTGAGTAATCAGGACCCAATTTTGAAAGAATGGAAAGGATTAATTGATCATCTGATTTCTCAATCCCACATTGCTTGAGCATTAGAACAAGTGACTTGAACTTGGTGAATAAACCCTCAAGAGATTCAAAATTGCTTGGACTCAATGAGATTAACTCAATCTCCAATTAATGCACTCTTAGCTCATCTTGAACTCCAAAGAGAGACCCCAATTGAGTCCATACTTGGTTTGGAGTGGTCAAACCATCTAGATGAAAGAGTAGATTAGGAGAAATAGAGAGGCAAACAAATCCATAGGCTTCATCCAACCTATTATGCCACTTAGCTTTATCAATCACAACATTGGGCTCGTTCTCCAAAGCTAGTGTAACTCTATATAATCCTCTACTGTGAAATAGAATGGATATTTTTGCTTTCCATTCGTGGTATTTGAAGGAAGTAAAAATTATAGCTGATGAAGAATCCATATTGCTTAATTTATGTGCTCAAGAATAAGATCTCTACAACCTGCAAAACAAACTAGGAGAAAATCTTGAAGCTCTTCTTCAGAGAGGGATAGGAGTCTGGAAGCACTCCTCAACTCTGTAGAAATAATAGATCAACCTTGTAGCTCTGATACCATGTAGAAATAATAGATCAATTCTATGTGCAATGATGCTAAGAAG